>CAKNXH010050803.1:0-15428 GCA_932178445.1 Andricus quercusramuli
TTATTTATTTATTTATATACCGTGCCAATCTTATTCTCAATCACAGACTGAAGTATAATAAACATTAAACGAATTTATAATTTTCAAGCATAAGAAGAATAAAAAGTAGATAAAAGTAGATTTTACAATGAAATAAAAAAATTCCCGGTCCTAAATAAAATTCTCGGGTTTATCACGGTTTCTCCTAGTTGAAAAAAATTCCCGAGTTTTTCCCAGTCTGATCGACACTGATATTATTTATTCCTATATTGATTTTTCTGTAATACTTTAATACCCATTTTCTATTTAAAATAATTATACTAATTTATATATTAGCTACAAAATAATGAAATTTCAGAATTAAAACAGAAAAATATCATTACAAATAATAAAATTGCCATTTTACACTCTCACGAGTAAAATAATTTTTTATTTAAAATAAAAAATTATTTATAAATTTTTATATAATTACTTTATAATAATTTATAAATTATTTTAAACAATAACGATAATAAAACAATAAACCCATTTCTGTAACAGGCTATATGTATAGTGTAAGGCTTTCTCTCCTGTAAATCATTATTTATTTATGAAGTATAGATATACAAGTCATTAAAGGTTTTATGAAGTGTTTATAAGAAATAACAAAGCTGTGATTTTCATAATTTCGTATACATTCTATTTTCCTTGATAAAATATTATAAATATTGAATATTTAATATTCAATGAAAATTTAAGAAAGCATTATAATGCAAAAAAGTTTAAAATCTAGTTTAAAAAGTCTTAAAACTTTTGAAAATGGTTTCAAATATGAATATCGACTATTATACTTTCATATTTTCCATGCTTCTTTAAAAAATACCACTAAAAGAAATGATGATTATTTTACTGAATTAAAAATACATATAATTTATTATCATTCTAAATTCACAATATTTAAAATCAATTAAAAAATGAAATACAAAATTTGAAAATTGAAAACCACTTGAGGCTTGAGAATGATATACATTATATCAATCTAACCTCAAGTTTTCTTATATAATATATTCCTTATATTACAAAATTGAAAACCTGTAGTAACTTATACTATATTCCCTATAGATCCTATACTAGAAAAGATTCTATAATAATACCTGAAAAACATAATCATCATCTTTTAAAACTTTGTTAGCTTTTTTGAGGTTGTCAAACTTTGTTTGTAAACAAAAGCATTACTTTACCATTACTTTACCGTTACGCTGTAGCGTAATGTTTGCGTTCGGCCGGTCCGCCAGGGCAACAATTTGAATTAAAATTAAATTTTTTAATAGAACAATTAAAAATGTAACGTTCAAAGCGTAGTTTTCTTCCTTTTTGTTTTGAATATTTGATTTATAATTACACTGATTTTAAATGAACTTTCAGATATTTCTAAATATTAAGTAGTTGTTCTTTTTCCTAATTAAAAAAATTCAAATTGAATGGTTTAAAAATAGAACATTTTAGACTGAAACAATATTTGAAATTTAATAAAATTCTTTAATTATGAATATATTATTTTAAAGTTATCTTGAAATTTTAAATAGTTTATAAACTTTCTATCGGGCGTTAACATTTGTCTAACGAATAAGACTTTCCAATAGAAACAGTTTAATTTTTAACGTTAAAGTCTGAACATTCTAAAATTGTGAACTGCAGTTCACAATTTTAGAATGAATTTGGAATCATGATTCCGAATCGTCTAATTAATTATTAATTAATTTAAAACTTTAAAACTGCATTTTAAAATTCTTATGTAGGCTTAAAAATTAAAATCAAAACTGGAAATTTTGTAGAGTGAAAGATTTTTGAATTGCACATTCTAAACTGAATGATATCATAATTGAGAAAGATAACATTTCAACTCATTATTTAAATAAGGGTTTAAATCAAAGTTGAACAGACTTTTTTCTAAAAATTTGTAAAATTCCTGGTCAAAAAATTAATTAATTCAAATCATTATTTACCACATAAGACTCTTGACCTAGACTTTAAAACACCATCATAAAATTCATTTTAATCTACTATGGTGATAAATATAATAGTCTGAATACTTACCGTTATTATACTTAGTTATGTCAACTACCGATTTTACTTCATTTTCGCACGTGACACCTTACCTTAATTAATGTGAAATGTAAATAAACCGTACGTCATGTAAGAAGTAAATGGGACGAGACTGTTTATTGAGCTTCACCAAAGTGGCCGCCAGATTTCGTATTTTCGTGCTCACGCGAATATTGTTAATTGAAAAATAATAATGTCAACCAGGGATGTGCAGTTACACGTAACTGAAAGTTTTTTTTACGTATAATACCGAAAGAAGGTATTTTACGTAAAATACCTGGAATATGTAAAATACATGTAGAAAACCTCTGATTGGTTGTCTGATTCGAGGTTTTAATTTCCCGCCACAGAGGTGGCGCCCTCATGTATAGAACAAGACGTAATTTACATCATGTAGAAAACTAATGACGTAAAATACCATGTAAATTACCGTAGAAAACCAAGTAAATTTCCACGAGTATTTTACTTATACCCATCATGGGTGCTATCACACCTCTGCCTGCGTGCCTGGGGCAGGCAGAAAAGTTGTAAGAGTAAAAGAGATAGAGAGTATTTTTGTCCAATTTTGCGCTCTCTATCTCTTTTACTCTTACAACTTTTCTTCCTGCCCCAGGCAGGTAGGCAGGCAGAGGTGTGAAAGCACCATCACTGGTCCCTGGGTAAAGGTGCAGTCCCATGTTGGCAGAAAACGTCGGCGTAAAGCAGAAACTTATAAGAGTGAAAGAGACGAACAGATCTAATTGTCTCTTTTACTCTCATGAGTTTCTGCCAGTTTCTGCTTTACGCCGACATTCTCTGCCCACATGGTATTGCACCTTAAGACGCGGGATTTTTCTATATCCGATTTTCAGCGCCCTCTGTGTTCCCGATGAAGAAGTAGAGTCCATATGTATAAAGTTACACGCATAGAAATCGGACTTATGTACACCACACAAGTCCGAACTTTACGTGAGTTAGTTTATACATATGCATGATCATGTACATATGTATGTCATCCAAACGGAAATGTAGATGGTGCCCATGAAGGTAGAGGCGCTACTGTCCTTTCAGCTTTCGCCAGCTTTTGCGAGCACGAGGCATTGTAAGTATCATCTTAAACATTTAATCCTTAAACGTTTTCATCGAGAAAACCAAAATTGTTTTTATGATTTCTATTTCAAACTTTAAAATGGCTTTCACGTGAATTCATTTATCTATGAATATTTTTTCGAGTAAATAGGAAAAAGGTTTAGGTAGATAGGTTTATATTTTTGAGGTTATGAATTTTGTTCCTGTTCAGTTACCAAATAATACACATCTTTCCCTTATAACATACGTACGATTTAATATTTCAACAGTAAATTAATTATTTTTGACTACATCTTTTGTGGAGCAGCATCATATACAAATTGTTCAAGAATTGAGGCGTTCGTTCCAATTGCCAATACAATTTTCGTGGCAACTGGTACTGAAATTTCTATACGAATAGCCGCATTTTTCGGTACAAATAACGGGTTATGTAAAAGGGGCTTTTTTATTGGAATTTTGGTAAAAATTACAAGGTTTTTTCGGTGTGTGTATACTTCTAATAAAGAACTGAAGATGTCTAGACTAGTTTGGTACTATACTATTTTGTGTTCGCAATCACACTTTTTCTTAGAAACACAATAATTGTTCACGAAAATCGTGTATATAAGAAAGCAATTTTGAAGTCAAATATGCAATTGCCTTAATGCCAGTGTCTACGTGTACCGAAAAAATCTGGCTATTTGTACCGAAATTTTGGTACAAATAGACCCTTCGCTAGGTCCCGCTATCCGTGCTAACAAAAATCGGCTGTATGTAGTGAAATTTCGGTACACGTAGCCACGGGTTATTTTAATAGGCTCAATGTCATTTTAACATATGCTATGTCTTCAGCGCAACATCAAAATGGTGAAAATTATGAAAAGTGGAAAGGTGGTGCTGGTCCTTAGTGGCCGGTACGCCGGGCGGAAAGCTATTGTGATGCGAAATTTTGATGATGGAACAACCGAGAAGCAGTACGGTCATGCTATGGTAGCCGGTATTGACCGTTATCCCCGAAAAGTACACAAAAGAATGGGAAAAGGAAAACTGCACAAGCGGTCAAAGATCAAGCCCTTCATTAAGGTAATAATAATTATGATGTGCCTGCAACTATTTAAGTTGAATGAAATTAGGGCTGAGATTCCTTAACTTCAGTAGTTTTTCGTCACTTCTTTAAAACACAAAGTCATTTCAATTATTTTTTCTCTATCTTATCGATACATTATTTTTTTGTCGACTGTGCTGTTACTTTTTTAGAACAAATTTTTAAGAAAAAAAATCGAAATTAATCAAAGCCAAAAGACAACATAACCAAAAAATATATTTTAGATTTCTTGTTACAAAAACCAAATATAAGTAATTTTTTGTTATAAAACTAATTATTACCTATGTCGCTGCAAAAAGTCTGCGACCCTGATTTTAAAAGGCAGTAGGTCCGCAGGAAAAAAGTCTCAGAAGATTTTAGTGAAGATCAGACGAATCTTCCAAGCTTTCTGCATAAGAAGAAAAATGCTGTCTATAGGCTTGGCGCACATAAACCTGTGCTTTCACATGATCCCAGATTTAAGAATTTGGTTCAAAAAATTCTGGGACATTCTAAAACATTTTCGGAATGCAGTACAGTTAAAAAATTTTGTTAATATTTCAAACTTTCGTTTCTGCAACATTTTTGTTGAATGCCTTTATTTAGGAATTAAACGGAGCTATCGCGCCGTTAATTCGCTTAAAATTTACGGTAATGTAAACTGATTGCTATTTTATCATTGAAAACAGAATACAAATGTTTCTGGGATAAAAGTCGCTCAGAATAATCTAGAGTTTAATGTGGCAAGGCGATTGTCAAAGTCTTAGAAATAAGTGTGGAATAAAAGGGTCCATTCTATTTTCCAGCGGTAGGAAGATTTCCACTGGGTGTGGGCAATGATGGAAATAGAAAGACCCCTTTTTCTAACAGTTTGGCGTATGCCTTGCCTGATTATATTCAAGATTCTTCCGAGCGACTTTTTTCCAGAAACATCATTTTTATTCAGTTTTTAATGATAACATAGCAATCTGTTTACATTACCTTAAATTTTAAGCTAATTAACGGCGCGATAGCTCCGTTCAATTCCTAAATAAAGACCTTCAACAAAAATGCTTGCAAAAACGACATTTTTATATATTTAAAAATTTTGTAAACCACTGCATTCCAAAAATGCTTTAGAACGTACCAGAATTTTTTCAAATTCTTTCCACCATATTCTTAGCTTAATGATCATGTGAAATTGCAGGTTTCTGTGCGCTGAGCCTAAATACAGCATTTTTTCCGTATTTTATTTTACAGTTCTCAAAACAAATTTTTACAAAACTTAAAAAAGCAAAAGTTTATTCAGAAAGCTTAGCAGGTTCGTCTGATCTTCACTAAAATCTTCTAAGATTTTTTCCTGTGGAGCTGCTGCTTTTGAAAGTTACGGTCATCGACTTTTTGCGATGAAATTAGTCTTAGCGTGTTAGTTTAATTTTTTTAATAGTTAATGTATGGAAGTCAGATTTATAAAATTTTATGTATCGCAGTATGTACTAAATTTAAGTTTATTTTTATTTATGAAAAAGTTGTCCAGAGGACATCTTGTGTCCTGCGGACACAAGGTGGAAGGACTAAAAGGAATTCTAATCCTTCGTGCAGTTAGTACACGAAAGAACTCTTCTTGATTAAGCCATTTTGTTTACTTTTAGTAATTTTTTAGTCTGAAAAGAGTGTCTTAACTGTTTCCGTCTATATTATGCTTTATCCTGTGGCAACCCTGACGATGTATTTTACATATTTCCTTAATTTTTATAATTCAGTGTTATTTGCTCATTCGAATCATAACAGCAAGTTACTTAACTATGATTTTCTAGGTTTTGAACTACAATCATTTGTTACCAACAAGATACACCGTCGATTTACAGTTGGACAAAGTGGCACCCAAAGATTTAAAAGATCCAATGAAGAAGAAGAAAGTTCGATTCCAGACACGAGTGAAGTTTGAAGAAAGGTGTGTACTCTTCTTTATGCTTGATAAGGAACAATTTATTTACAATTCACACATTTTCTAATTTCTATCTTTCGTATTGTTCATTGCTACAAATAAATTTTTCCACATAATTTTTTTATCCCCATATTGTAATTGAAACTAATTTTTAGTAGCCTGTATCACGCTGTTCATCATTTATCGTATTGTTAAATTAAGCTGGGTCTGGCCATTATAATTAAAATGACATAAAAGTGAGAAACTATATAAGAGATAAATATACTCAATATACCTTGCGGTACCTACAAATTTTAATGGACTTCGAATACGTCACAAAATATAAGGAAATATTATATGCAAAGTACTTTACGTAAGGTAGATTTTTTCAAAAATCGCTGCCGTTTCCATAATTTTGAGTTTTTGGTTATTTTTCCTTCGGTTTTAAATTATTCTTCGATATATCAATTTTGTAAAAATTAAATCGGAGTTTAGAATTCTTTCGAAGTGGGAACTTTTTATGTTCAATACGCATACAGGAAGCAGGTTAGGAATTTTCTTCATTTTCTCGATCATCGTGTTTCCACTAAAATTTCTTGTACACGTCTAGGAATGTTCAAAAGGTTATAAAGCTTGACAAAGAAAGGGAGGTTCTTGCACAAATTGTATATGGTTCTTTTTTTTTTTTGTAAAATAAAAAAATTATTACCAATAGTCAGATAAATATTAGGGGGTGTAAAAAAATACAACAAATTTACTAGTAATAATCCTTAATAATAAAATCCTTGGTTTTATTCATTAACAAAATATTATGTTATAAAACATTTGTATTTATTTTCATAATTTTGATATTTTCGTGGTCTAATTTTTGTATTGTTCCTGAAAGTTACAAAAGTCATTATAAAAAAATTGGGAATCAGTAATGTAATTGCAGACCATTTTTAGACACTTCAACTCTGGTGTAATAATGATAATAACAGACGCATGAACTTATATCTACTTTCTATAGAGTATTTCATATTACACAAAGAATTACGCATTAATTACCTATTTTACATGTGGTCTCTCGGATCCTCCTCTCTTCTTTTCCTTTCTGACTGCCTAGCAACTGTTTCGAATTCCCTTGCATATTGACAAGAATAATCAATAAAAATGAATCTGGTATGTCACCAATAATAAAAAATAGGAGGGTCACTTCGAACGTTACGCTAATGTTATAGTTCCATACATTTACATATACAAAAGGCGTTATTTGGGGGGCCGGGGGGGGGGGGGGGGCAAAATTGTGAGAGATGAGCGTTACGTATTTTCCTTAACGGCCCCAGAGATAAAGGAACAGAATTTAAATATTTTCTAGTGTATGTTGATCAATAGAAATATGTCACATGTACACAATATTTTGTAAGTTCGGCGGGAAAAGTATTATTTAAACAAACATACAAGTCGGTATTTTAAAATTGGATGTATTTACTTTTTTCATTTTCGAGGCACATCAAGTTTGTTCCTAGCTAATTTCTATCAGCAGAAGAAACTCCTATCAGTTCTGAGGTGTTTTAACATTTTTTAAACCGAGTTTCGTTAAACAGAAATAAATGATCTATGATTTAAACGATTCGGTACAACAATGTTGGCCCTGATCAGTCAATTTTAAAGTTCAACCGTACTCAATGTTCACTGAAAACATTGAGTACTGTTGACGTTAAAATCTTGTTTTTCTCCTCTCGAGAAAATATATTTTTGCCTATGCCAAAGATTTCTTACAAATTCTGATAAGATTTAATAAAATTCACTGATGAGGGCCACCAGTGTGTGCCGAAACGTTTGAAGTGACTTTATTGTTTTCAATTTATCTGACCCTAAAGCTCACAACGTACATCAACAGTTTCTACAAAATGTATTATTGAGGGTCAATACAATCCCTCAGCGATTATTGTCTATGATATATAAAAAGTAAAAATCTGTCCAAATTTGAGATTTCTCTGACTACCGTGCACGAAAATATCAGAATAAGAATTTTTCAAATTACAATTTTTTAATGCATGAATGGAACCAAGACATTATATGAGCCGCCGCTGATAATAAAAAGTGGAAATATCTCGTAGGTGAGTAAAATGCAGCAATAGAAAAGTGCCTAAAAAAATTGGATATAATTTCACATCTGTAGAAAGCAGTAATAGAACATTGGCAGTAATAAGTGGACACAATAATAATACACACGCTTGTCCACTTTTTACTGCCGAGTTTTTCTATTCCTGTTTCTTACGGCCCAAATACCGTTGTCTACTTTTTACTGTCAATGTTTTTTATATTACAGCTTTCTACAGACGTAAAATTATATCCAAATTTTTTTAGGCACTTTTCTATAACTGTGTTTTACTCACCTAAGAGATATTTCCACTTTTTATTATCAGCGGCTCATATTATCAATCGATAGTTCATTAAAAAATGTAGAGCAAGGACCTTTTTCCTTTTTTTTTCAGTGAAGCTTAATTTTTTTCTCAAGTCTTAATAATAAATAAATTTGTGAGAAAAATACTAATCATAATTACACTTTTTTCTGTTACAGATACAAATCCGGCAAGAATAAGTGGTTCTTCCAAAAACTGAGGTTCTAAACGATGCTAAATAAACAATAATCTCGTTGAAACTGATGATTTTCTTTAACCTTAGTCCTGTTTTTCCCAGTGCCAAATGCTATATATATATATATAAATTAGTAGATGCGTAGGTAGGCGGTTTGAAATCCTAGATTGCTGGATCCCAGCGTTCCTGCGTTCTTGGAATTTTATCAGTGTTAACTGTTTATCCGTATTGAAAAAAAGCTTGGTTACTTTCGGACGAGGAAATCAGGAAGCCAGTCAATTAATCCTGGCAGATATCCTTTCGCTTTTCTCGTCCAAAAATAACACGTGGATTGTTTAAAAAGGAATATGCTTACCTTTTGCGCAGTATCTATAACGTTGCGAAACATTTTCCTGGAAATTTGTTATTTTCAGAGTCTAAGTTTTTTTCGCTTATAACTTATTTCTTGCATCCTATTACAGTCTTAAACATGATGCTATATATGCTCTGGATTGTCGGGGATTGAGGGGTGCGTACGGGTCCAGCCCCTACAAATGCCCCACACAGCACAGACTCACACGCAATGCACAGTGCGTCTGTCATTTTGGCGACGCGCTCGATTAGAAAATCATTTTCCCGAGTTTTTTGCCTCTTTTCGCAGTCCAGTTTTACGAATGTGCATTCTGAAAGACCATAAACTTGCATTTTCACGCTGATATAATTTCTTTCGAGTTTATAATTAGGATAATTTGTCTATTTGGAGTTTCAAGTTGCGAAGTGAGCGAACATAACCTGAAAATGACAACAGAAGCGACGGTTCTTTTTGCGAAGCTAGAAGCTTTGAAAGACATTAGGTGAGTGAAATAAAAACTTTTGTTCTTCACCAATGTATTTATTTTCATGATAATATCTTTATTTGGCTTTATTCTTCATATAGCGAAATTCTAGTCTGAAGGCTACTGTCAAGAAAACGTCTCCCCCCCCCCCCCCCCCCCCCCCCCGGGTGAAAGTATAGGCTAATGTATTTTAATGGTATTTAAATGAAAATTTTCAAGGTAAACTGGAATCAAATTGAAAAAGAATCGTTTTTGGCTTAATAACCCTTCTAAATATAATAAATTGGAAATAATTTAGAACGATAGACCACAACTTTTAATTGTTCCTAATAGTGTCCGAACGATTAACAACGATTGATCTGATCGGGATTAAAAAGAGTGGCCTTTGGATGACAACAGTTTCATTCCACGGGAATTATTTAAAAATGTTTATTTAATTTTTTTCGGAAAATGCATTTTGAACCTTGTGGATTATTAACAAAAATTAAGTAAACTTTTTTAATAATTCCCGCGAGCTGAGTGTGCTACCATACCATAATATATTTTACCACAAAAAATATCGGAGAAAGAATAATTATTTTTGTTCAAATTAAATAAACTTTTTTTTTTAATTTTTAGCTTCATAATCGACTTGGATAATAACAGAATTTCGAATCAAGAAACGATGTAAATCGGAGTTGTATTTAGTTAGAAAAATATTTTTAACTTTTAAACTTTGGTAACTAAAATGAGGGAATATTCCGGCAGAATATTTATATTTTTAATATACAAAAAAAATTTCAACAAAATACTTCAAGTTTCAACTGGAATAGGTTAATTTTTATAGTTATTTTTATTTAATATTATTTATAGTTATTTTCATCGATAAATTGTGGAGCAAATAACTACGTTTGCCAAATGCCACAGACTACAGAAATTCAGTAGATAATGATAATTTAGGTAATAGGGTCACCGCATAAAAAAAATAGATTTATTTTTTCAAGTCAAACTTTAATTATAAAAAGATAACCATTTTGACTATATGTAAAGAAATTAATCTTTATAAAGTCTGTATTTTCTTATTTCATTCTAAAGTCTGTACATTTTCGAATCTGCAAATACTCGTCCGAGTAGAAAAGAGCGGACCCTTCTCGTGTGCCTTTTGAACGTTTTTTCACGATTCCCATTTAAAACAAAAATTAAAGGTATTATCTCTAAGCTAAAGGGCCATTCAAGTATTACGCAAAGCACTAAAGGGGTTGGGGGGGGGGGGGCAGCATTTGTGGAGAATTGCGTCCTTACGTAACTTGAACTGTCTTGATGAATTACTTTTTTTATAAATTGTTGAAAAGACTTTTCAACATTTTTAAATATGAGATGCTAAACACTCGAGTAAAAGCTATATTTAAATTTCGAATCTGTTAGTAATAAATTATTATTAATTTTGAATACTTCATTCTCATAAGATCTAATGTTAAATGCATAAAGAACCCCGTACGTAATGTATGGAAAAAGACTTTGGGTGAAATCGTCCCGTACGACTTTTGATAGCATCAGGAAACCGAACTTCGACCGAAAGGCCTTTTCTATACATCTTGTTTCAGTTTTAAATGTTAAGTACTGAAATTGATTAAGTGTAAAAGCCTCAGAAGAAAAATACTGTAATATTTTAGTTTAGTTCAGTATTATTAAAGCCCACCGCATCCATCTAAGTGTGAACAAAAGTTGTATTACCTTTTTCATAATGAGATTGATCTTCAGGATTAGTATTAATTCTAAAGGTTTTTCTTCATTGTTGTCTTTTCACTAAAAAATTCGAATTTTGATTGATACTGTATTCGATCACTTATTTGTTTTTAAAAAATCTCTTACCTTACAGATCAAAAACTGTGCAATTAGAGAAAATAAAACACAGAATTGTTCAAGAAGTTGAACAAACTGAACAGGAAGACAAATGTTTGTTGGAGTACAAGCAGGAAATGAATTTGCTTATGCAAGAAAAAATGGCACATGTCGAAGAACTTCGACAAATACACGCCGATATCAATACGGTGCGATAAGTTTTATTAGGAAATTAAGTCATAGTAAATATAACTTTAATGCGGATTCAATAACAAAAGTTAAATCTATTTTATAGATGGAGTCTGTGATAAAGCAAGCTGAAGAATCTCGAAACAGAGCGAGGGAAACCGCAAAGTTGATTCACATAAACGACTATCAGCCTCTAAAACATGACATCGATCGCATGAGAAGAGATTACTTAGGCCTCGAAAGACTACCTGAATTATGCGAAACAGAGTCTGAACTAATTTCTTCCGAGTATGTATCAAATATTCCATGTTTAGGGATGTCAGTTTTGTGCAAGTGCATAATTTTGTAAAAAGGGGTAAAAGTGATCAAATAGCAGTCTTGTATCTTGTTTTCGGACCACTCTAACTAATTTTGAAGTCACATAATATGGTATAATCCGGGGCCAATTGCCGCATAATGCGTTTTGTCACATTACGCGCAAAAAGATGGACTATTTCGGGAGTTCAGTGAGGAAAGTGGTTAACCGTGGACAACTAAGTCAATTTTCCACTGTAAAAAATCGAAATTCTCGCATTCTGGAAACTTGTGATCCTTCCTGAACGAAGGGTTTATGAATAGTCCAAGCGTCTGGTACTTTTACTTGATCTTAAATCCAAAGGTTAGTTAAAAAAATGCTTTGCGAGGGGTTGATTGTTGCTTTCCATTGCATCCGAGAATAAAGTGTTCTTACCAAATTTACCAAAACATTCTATCTCCAATAGGCTTTGAGTGAAGGTCCTTTTGACGTACCCGCTGTTGTAGATTCAAGCTGAATCGACGTATTTGTAGAAACTGAAGCCATGTGATTTACCCCTAAAAATATACCGATAATTGTTAACTTCGAGAGATCATAACTCATGACCTATTAGAGGTTGAATATTGTTATTTTTTGTAATAACTGCAGATTGAGTCTACTTTCAGTGATTTTTCGCTAACAATCGACAAAGAATGGGTTTTTTCAAATGACCGTAACTCTGAACCTACTGGAGATAAGGTCTTTTAGTTTTTTTTTTAAATTATATGCAGAGTGTAGTCTTCTTTAATTTTGGCAAGAAAACTTTGTTTTCAGATGCTCTAGAAAACAAACATCCACACAAACGTGTTTTTTGTACCCTTTGCCAAAAAAAAACCGGGTTTGGAAATTGATCTTTTCTAAAGATTCACTTAAATTGCTACTTAAAATGTGAAATGCTCTGATTTTTGGTATGCTGAAAGCTGTTCGGCAGTAAACGCAGTCAGATTATTGGCAATCAAACATTTTTAACCCTCCCTTGTCACAAAATTATGCCCGCGAGTCAGTTTACGGTGCATAACAATGCATAATTCTGTATTTTAATGCGCATATTGCCTGCATAATTTCAGCACTTTTAACAAATAACCACCGCATAAAAAGCTTAAAGTTTATCGTATAATTCAGCATTCTTAAATGCGTAAAGTTGACATGCCAGTCCATATTCCAACAATAACAATTCACAAACGCGGAATTTCGACTTACCAATTTTTAAAAATGACTAAATGGAATGTATGCTTTATTCCATAGTTACTTCGATCGACCCGTACAGAAATCCGAATGGCGAATGGACTTACGCAGCGACGAAATTATGTCATCCGTGAACATGCATGGGCATCCAGGACACCCGGGAGGAAATACATTTTTGGCTCCTCAACCACTTCAAGGATCAAGTAAATCGGAACAGAGGCCATTGCCACCGGCACCTTGTCCACCGCCGGGGCCCACATTCAGGTATTCCTGGTATAACTCGATTTTTCTTTGCGAATCGTTATACGGAAATCAAATTTCGAATGTATTTGTTTGCCTTTTATTGCTAATTGAAAGCCATAAGTATTTTGTAGTACCAAACCTATTTCACTAGTACTATTTACAATTTGAACAGCCAACTCACCAGCGACTGTGTTTAATCCGGGTTGTTAGTTCTAAGCTTCCTCTACAGATTGTATTAGCTTACGAACGAATGAATTCAAAATTGTATCGCTAAAGCTGTATTTTTTAAGATGAGGCCAAGACGAGAACATTCACCAGAACCAAACTAACAAATTATCAAAGTAGGTGACATATGCACAAACAAAAAAGAGTTTCGTAGCCTATTTGATCGCCAAGTGGCAAAAACGTTTACCTTATTAATCATTAATTTTACATTGAACAGACCTCGAAGCCAATAAAAAGAAACGGTATTTTTTAGCATTTCTAATACCAGAGTCGAGGCCCTTATACTTTTAGTTGGGTGTCATCCATTTATCGTCACAATTTCGAAGTTTATATATATACATATTTTATAGACGGTTGCGCCACCGACCAACTTGCTTCGAAACTGCGCCGCCGCTGATTCGAATTCAGCGCGGCGGCGTATCGGCGCGCCGACGTAATCTTAAGTATATTTACATGGTACCGGATTTCTTTCCGCCGGGTGATCCGGTGGCTTTTGATTGATTGCAGGAATTCCTGCGACCAATTAGGAGTTCAAGTAAACCGTTTTAAATAAATATCTTATGCTGGAAATTAATCTTATGTTCCTACTTATTTTCATACTTTTCAAGCTATATGTGAACAAAAAATACTAATTTTGACCGTCACGCCGCCCCACCGCCGCTGAGAAGCGAAGAAGGCGGCGCGCCGCCGGTCAAAAGCCTGTCGGCGCAACCCTCTTAATATTTTATATTGAAAAATATATAAGGTAAAGATTTTAAATACTATATTTAAACAGTCTCTGAAGCCCTTTTTTGCAGGAGCATGCCACCTACTTTAACTAATTTTGATATTGTTTGAAAATTATAATTTATACAGAGGTTCAATATAAAAATGTAATTTTTAAATTTGAGTTAGCTAGGGTTTCAAGCGATAGGTGAGCTCGCGTAGGATAGTGGGGATCCCAAGGCATATGTGGGATCTCGTGGGATAAAGCGGGTCCCGAGGGACAGGTAGTATCCCATGAGTTTAGGGTGGTCCCAAGGGATAGGTAGAATCCCAGGGCTACCTGGGTTCCTGATGGATATCTGGAGTCGCGAGGGATAGATTGAGTCCTGTGGGTTCGCATTCAAACCTGATAGCAATCTGAAATTTGAATGTTAAAAATTAGATACGTTTCTAATTTGTAAACAATAATTCAATTTGCGGGAAATGGGATTTGAAAGCATGCATCTTTATTTAGAAAAAGAAACCAAACCCAGTGGACACGCAAGTCCTAAAGTTGTCCTATAAACGTCTTTTGACGGATGTCTTAAGGACGTCCTGAAAACTTTTTAAAGATATGAAAAGATTCAAGGTCTACTGGGAAGTGTCATGAAAAAAGTCTAGGTTGATAAATTCAAATTTATCAAGTTTGAAAAGAAATTAACGTAGGTAGAAATGTCTTACATCGAAATGGTATAACATTAAAATTTAAACTTAAATTTGAAAGCATCTTAATATTAATTACTCATGATATTTTTTCGAATTCATATAAAATGATGGAAATTGGAGCATCTAAATTACTAGGCATAGATCGTTTACGCGTAATTAAACAGATATTTTACATTGGAAATAAATAATAAATGTTTTATAATTGAAGGGATATTAAAACTTAGTATCGCTTTAAGAATAAGATAAAATAGGCAAGTAAGAAAATTAACCCACTAAGGAAAAAAATATTTGCTAAGATTGTTATTATCGTTGCTTTCTTTGATTATTGTTCTGTTATGGTCTTAAGTCTTCCCCTATTTTGTCCTCTTTTTGTTATGTTAAATCCATTTAACATTAAGATACGAGGACGATGAAATGTAGAGCAATTGAGCGGTTGGGTGCAAGAACGGCCTACTTGCATTTTCCGTAAGGTCGAAAGTCGAGTCCAGTCTAGTCACGTGACTAAGCTACTCGCGAGATAAA
>CAKNXH010050804.1:941-11258 GCA_932178445.1 Andricus quercusramuli
TTGTGACTTTTACTACGGCAAATCATGTATTAAGAGGAAGACCCAGACCTTGGCTTTTCCTATTGAAACCTGTTTAGCCAAAGTAAAGACGAAGTTGGGAACAGTAGTGCGCCAAGTCTCAGCCAAACTCTGGGTCTTCCTCTTAATACATGATTTGCCGTAGTAAAAGTCACAATGAACCCAGTGATGCGCCTTTGGTGGGCCAGACCTTGGCTTTTCCTATTGAAACATGTTTAGCCAAAGTAAAGACGAAGTTGGGAACAGTAGTGCGCCAAGTCTCAGCCAAACTCTGGGTCTTCCTCTTAATACATGATTTGCCGTAGTAAAAGTCACAATGAGCCCAGTGATGCGCCTTTGGTGGGCCAGACCTTGGCTTTTCCTATTGAAACATGTTTAGCCAAAGTAAAGACGAAGCTGGGAACAGTAGTGCGCCAAATCTCAGCCAAACTCTGGGTCTCCCTCTTAATACATGATTTTCAGTAGTAAAAGTCACAACGGGCCCAGTGATGCGCCTTTGGTGGGCCAGACCTTGGCTTTTCCTATTGAAACCTGTTTAGCCAAAGTAAAGACGAAGTTGGGAACAGTAGTGCGCCAAGTCTCAGCCAAACTCTGGGTCTTCCTCTTTATACATGATTTGCCGTAGTAAAAGTCACAATGAGCCCAGTGATGCGCCTTTGGTGGGCCAGACCTTGGCTTTTCCTATTGGAACATGTTTAGCCAAAGTAAAGAGGAAGTTGGGAACAGTAGTGCGCCAAGTCTCAGCCAAACTCTGGTTCTTCCTCTGAGTACATGATTTGCCGTAGTAAAAGTCACAATGGGCCCAGTGATGCGCCTTTAGTGGGCCAGACCTTGGCTTTTCCTATTGAAACATGTTTAGCCAAAGTAAAGACGAAGTTGGGAACAGTAGTGCGCCAAGTCTCAGACAAACTCTGGGTCTTCCTATTAATGCATGATTTGCCGTAGTAAAAGTCACAATGAGCCCAGTGATGCGCCTTTGGTGGGCCGGACCTTGGCTCTTCCTATTGAAACATGTTCAGCTAAAGTAAAGACGAAGTTGGGAACAGTGGTGCGCCAAGTCTCAGCCAAACTCTGGGTCTTCCTCTTAATACATGATTTGCAGTAGTAAAAGTCACAATGGGCTCAGTGATGCGCCTTTGGTGGGCCAGACCTTGGCTTTCCCTATTGAAATCTGTTTAGCCAAAGTAAAGACGAAGTTGGGAACAGTAGTGCGCCAAGTCTCAGCGAAACTCTGGGTCTTCCTCTTAATATATGATTTGCCGTAGTAAAAGTCACAATGAGCCCAGTGATGCGCCTTTGGTGGGCCAGACCTTGGCTTTTCCTATGGAAACATGTTTAGCCAAAGTAAAGACGAAGTTGGGAACAGTAGTGAACCTTGTCTTAGCCAAACTCTGGTTCTTCCTCTTAATACATGAGTTGCAGTATTAAAAGTCACAATGGGCCCAGTGATGCGCCTTTAGTGGGCCAGACCTTGGCTTTTCCTATTGAAACATGTTTAGCCAAAGTAAAGGCGAAGTTGGGAACAGTAGTGCGCCAAGTTTCAGCCAAACTTTGGGTCTTCCTCTTAATACATGATTTGCCGTAGTAAAAGTCACAATGGGCCCAGTGATGCGCATTTGCTGGGCCAGACCTTGGCTTTTCCTATTGAAACCAGTTTAGCCAAAGTAAAGACGAAGTTGGGAACAGTAGTGCGCCAAGTCTCAGCCAAACTCTGGATCTTCCCCTTAATACATGATTTGCCGTAGTAAAAGTCACAATGAGCCCAGTGATGCGCCTTTGGTGGGCCAGACCTTGGCTTTTCCTATTGAAACATGTTTAGCCAAAGTAAAGAGGAAGTTGGGAACAGTAGTGCGCCAAGTCTCAGCCAAACTCTGGTTCTTCCTCTTAATACATGATTTGCCGTAGTAAAAGTCACAATGGGCCCAGTGATGCGCCTTTGCTGGGCCAGACCTTGGCTTCTCCTATTGGAACATGTTTAGCCAAAGTGAAGACGAATTTGGGAACAGCAGTGCGCCGCGTCTGGGCCGATGTCTGGCTTTTCCTCATAAAACATGCTTTGCCGTGATAAAAGTGACACTTGGTCCAGTAATGTGCCAGCACTGGGCCAAGCATTGGCAGTTGATCGACAGAATTTAATAGCCAATATGGGCAGCCAGTACGGGCACAACACTGGGCCGATTAAAATGCCGATATTGGCCCAATAACATTAGCCGATCTTTGGCTGCCGGAATTGGACCAAGCCTGGGTCGTATGTTCAGTTCCGGCGATTCGTACTTGGGTTGAAGTAGTGGTCTGACAAAAACCAAACTCACGGGAACATATTCAAAATGGGGTTTTTGAGAAAATTCACTTTCTGGAGTCATTTTGTCATTTTTCAAAACTTTCCAATTTTTTGGGGATCATTAATACATTTCAAAAACAAATTCTGCCAACTTTTGTTAATATACAGGTAAACTTCGAATGATTGTGAAAGATAGAAAAAATTGTTTACTAAACTTTGAAATACTTATTCCTTTCTTTCCACCATGAAATAATTTAACCAGATACCCAATCATTCTGATACCGTAAGCTGGACCTCTCTGCCTGATTTGAAATGAAGTTGGTCAAATATGACTGATTTCATTATTTGTTTCCGAATGCATTTTTTATAAAGTCGAAATATTGTCCAAATATTATTAACTTATATTATTTTACACTTTTATCATTTTAAGACTAGGTTTTTTCAAATAGAATTATGCTAAATTATGTTCCGCTTGTTTTGAGATATTTTTTTGAAAAAAGAAATACACGCGAGGAAATAAATATTGAACTAATAATTAAATTGTTCCAAATTTCACCGAGTTCTCCATTTGACACTTTTTTTTTAATTTTCCTAAAATGACGATATATGTCATTTCAAATTCAACTTATTACATATGAATATATTAACTTATTATGCAGTATTTTAAGAGTTTAATGGCCTAGTAATTACTTAAGGTAATTCAGTATAAATTATTGGAAACACGACTGTTCGTTCATTGTTTCCCAGGATCTTCCAAAATTTTGCTTTCAATTCTTTCAAAGGCCATGAATGTTCCTGCCTATTTTGATCTACTACGTGAATATTGAAGAAACTGGAATTATGAGGCTTATCATACAGATCCTCCAATGGAAGGTGCTTTCTTCCTACCAAATATATATTGTTCTCATATTCTATAATGTTCAGAATTGACGCAATGGAACCATCTTTTAGTAAAACGTAGTTGTTTCTTGAACTATTGCAGTCGATCGAAAAAAGTTCATGATTGAGTATTTTATATTGTCCAGTCATCTTTAAATTATTATTGCTCCATGTTCCGCTAAAATGATGCTGTTTGACACTCTCGCAAAATATCAAATAAATATTAAATAATGAAAAAATAAAATAAATATTTGTCATAGGTTCTACGGGGAACATAAGTGCAAATTACAATTCGAAATTACTTTTTGAACATTTATTTAAAGGGATCTAATAGGAATTTAATACTGATATAATTCTAAGAGGATCTAAGCGGTACCTAAGTAGACCTTAAAACGCGAAATTATTTTTAGAGAAATTCTTTTAAATAGATCTGACGAGAATTTATTAGGTCTAGGTTTACTGGCGAAGTAACTTAGTATATAATTGCCGTCTCAAGAGTATCTAAGGAGATTTTAAACGGACATCAAAACGCTAAATTATTTTGTATGGAATTTCTCGACGTGGATCTAAAAGAAATTCAAGAGGCTGCGTTTACTGGGAAACCGACTTAGTATACAATTTTCGTCATAAGAGGATCCAAGGAGATCTTAAGCAGACATTAAGACATTAAATTATTTTTCTGCAAAATTTCTTCAAGTGGATATAACAATAATTTACAAGGCTGCGTTTACTGGAAGAATGACTAAGAATATAATTGTTGTGGTAAGAGGATCCAAGGAGATCTTAAGCAGACATTAAGACATTAAATTATTTTTCTGCAAAATTTCTTTAAGTGGATATAACAATAATTTACAAGGCTGCGTTTACTGGAAGAATGACTAAGAATATAATTGTTGTCGTAAGAGGATCTAAGGGTATCTCAGACGGACATTAAAACACTAAATTTTTTGTACAGCATTTCTCTACGTGGATGCAGTAGGTATATGAAAGGATTGCTATAATGTGCAACTATAATTCTTCTTAATTTCACTTCACTATACGATACAGTATCCTATGAAGACATATCATTTCTGGCTTGCAGGTAACCAGTGGGATGCCATGCAAGCGTAATTATGACTTGAAAATATTTCAAAAAATATACTCTAGTTTCTCCTTCCTCCCAGCGGACACGTTCTGTAAATTTTACATAAAAAAGGGAATATTTATACATAACATTGTTGCAATCGTGTGCCATAAAAATTACAGAACATGAAGGTCACGCTGTTCTGTAACTGTCACTCGTTCCGAAAACATTGCCCTCGCCGTGAAAAGAAATTGCTCTCCTCCTTGATATGCAAACTACTATCTCCATCAAACATGTAAGTGATTTTTGAAGATCTGAGTGTGCGCAGGAGAGTTTGGGCACTGCGTGGTAACACATAATCAGTAAACTGACTTAATATAAAAAGCAGTGCAGTGAGAACAATCAAAGGAACTTCGGATAAAAGCATCCATGCACGCAAAGCATTTTTAAATTCTTCAGCTTCATTCTGACGAGGTTTTACTTCTTCTTCGTCTTCTCCTGTATCAGTATATTTTCTAAGTCATCTTCTCCATCTTCAGTTTGACTTATGGCACTTTTATCTGCATCCTCAACAATGGTTTTCAAAGACTCCTCTTCCTGATCGCTTCCAATTTTTGAAATTATTTCCGTCCGTGCATCAGCCCAGGTTCCTTCTTCAATCGTATCAAAAATCATGTTTTCATCCGCATATAATTCATTGACATTTATTTCATCCACAGCTACTTTATCTCCAGACTTTTCAGGCAACTTTGAAACTGACAATAGTTACAAATCTAAGGCTGTTTGCTTACATCGTGGTCTGCGAATTTGTCTGTCTAAATGTCCACGGGCACAAAAAAATTTATTTTTTGGCATATTTTCACAAATCACAAGAAAAAATTTACCATCTGAAATAATTATTCAAATGTTAACATTATACATATAGGGCATTATTTCTCAAGTCCTACCCACTCACAAAATTGAGAGGTGTCAGATTCAAGTCAAACTTGAGCAAAGTGTTGTGCTATTCTATTGGTCGATAGTTTATGGGGAAAAAATTTGTCATTTGGATCAATAATACCGAGGGGGAAAAAGCGAACATGTTTGGATTTTCGTCGATATCGCCTATTTCGGCCCTTTCCACTGATCATAAGCATTATTTAAAGAAATAAATATTTGACCTTTAAAAAAATAATGAGTTTGACTTTTTTCATATAACGCTTTTGTTTGAGTTTTTTTGGGCTACAATGAAATGCATCCACCTTCATGATCTTCGAGATTAAAAATTGAAATTTAATTTTTTATTAGTAAAAGTAATCGTTTAGAACACTGGCACCACGTGCGATAGCGTTAGTGGGTTTACCGGAGAACTTGAAACTTATTTTCGTCAGTAAAGAAGCTCTCATGTAAATCTGAAAAAAAATTCAAAAAGTGTCCCAGGGAAAAAGGTTAGTTTATTTTTGACCCTCATTTTTAAAGGACAAATATTTTTTTGATGGTTACAGCCTATGAAAAATACATGAAAACCCCTTTTCGAATTTTGGTAGAAAACCTTTTTTATTGCTATTTAAGAAGTTAAAAATCGCCAAAGCGGATGGCATGTTGCTGAAAACCACTTATCACTTTTCACCTCCTTACTCTTAAAGGGAATAACATAAGATTACCTTTGTGATAAAAAAAGAAAAATATGCCTTTATTCTAAAAAAGTCATCTTTTAAATTTCATTCTTAAAGGGCAAATATTTTCAAAAAATGCTTGAGATCAGTGAAAAGGGCGTAAAAATCTATTGAATGTGTACTTGACAAATTTTGCTTTCTCCTCATTAGAAAAGTTAAAAAACGCCGAAAGAGACGAAATCCACGTAAATACCAAAATGTTCACCCTCTCTCCCTCAGTAAATATTGATCCAAATGACAATATTGTTTTGAAATATACTACTATTAAATAGCTCATATCAAAAATTGATCGTATCCTTGAGAAATAATGTCCCATATGCGGTCCCCTGCAGGATGAAACCCCAATTTCTCGACGTTGTACTCAGGGTGATGATTTTCTAGTATTTATCATACCCTTGAATTTTTCAGGGTCTTTTTGAGTCAAATTTAATATTTTTCGAATTAATTATATGAATATCACTTTTTTGATTATTTATTTACAATTGAATTCTTTATAAAGTAAAAACATATATAAATTTTTCCCGCTCACACTATTCTACAAAATATTAAAGGTTTTGAGATTGAGAAGCGAAATTATTATGTATTACGAGTGAAGGATTATGTAGTTTTTGATTCTCTGACCATGGCAAGTGCCACGAGGTGTTTCTAGTTTCTAACATTTTTATCATACCCCATTCTACTATATAGTAATTCTCTTTCAATTATCCTTTTATATTATTCAAAGCTTTTAGACTAAAAGCATGTTTAACTCAGAAAAATAATGTGATCTCTAGATTTTTACATACTATCATACACGTTAATAATTGCCTGAAAATGTAATACATTTTTTTATTTACATTTGTACACGATCCAAAAATGTTAAGCTCAAGTCCAATTTGATTTTAAAGCGTATTTAAAAAATTTAGAAATCAATCATAAAAATTTCTACCTATAAGTCCTTAAAAATACGAACTTTTTAAAATAAAAGTAATTTTAAGCATTGAGTTCTTTACGTAGGAGAGAAGTAAACCAGAGCGGGTGCAGTTTTCACCGTAACCGTTGCTTCGCCGATCACAAGAGGTCTGCAGAAAAATCATCTTGTGGCTGGGCAGCGTCGGTTACAGTTGATGACGGAAATATCACTGCTACACCGTGAAAGTCACTGCGCGTCCCCGTAAAAGATTCTGCAGCGACTGTTGCGTCCGTCGCAGTAACAGTTACTGCCAGATTCCCGAGCCGTCGCGGTGACCACCGCAATGGGATTGGACGGTCTGAAGTCTAACGATATCAGCTGATCGTCGTTGCGCGTACTCGAATGTTTTTGTGTTGCTGTCACAAACGTCGAAATTTATTATATTGATTTTGGTGGACTTAGAGAGCCTAAAATGAGCCTTCAATTCTTATGTACTCACTTTTATGATTAGTGGATATTTATTTTTTAGGGTACTTTTTTCGTGAGCTTTAAATGAGCCTACAATTCCGATGTATCCACTTTTATGATTCGTGCATATTTAGTGCAATTATCAGCATTTTTGGTGAGAAGTAGTTTTCTTATGTTGAAGGAATGTTTTGGAATATTGATTTTGGTGGCGTTGGAGAGCCTTTAATGAGCCTTCAATTCTTATGTACTCACTTTTGTGATTAGCGGATATTTATTTTCAGGGTACTTTTTTCGTGATATGGGTTGTTTTTAAAAATCTACGCTGGAGGTCATACAAAAGCCTTAAATGAGCCTGCAATTCCGATGTATCCACTTTTATGATTATTGCATATTTAGTGCAATTATCGGCACTTTTGTGTGAGGGGTAGTTTTTTTATGTTGAGGGATGTTTTGGAATATTGATTTTGGTGGCGTTGGAGAGCCTAAAATGAGCCTTCAATTCTTATGTACTCACTTTTACGATTAGTGGATATTTATTTTTCAGGGTACTTTTTTTGTGATAGGGGTTGTTTTTGAAAAACTGCGTCGGAGGTCATGCAAGAGCCTTAAATGAGCCCTCAATTCCTGTGAAAAGAAAAAAATTGATGTAAGCAATATTTCTGCCCTAGTACTGCTAGCTTGACGTAAGGCTGAGAGTACCACGCATTTAAAAAAAAAATACAAAGCCCAAAATTTGGCTTTTGGCTATCATATGAGCCTTCAATAAGCCCTTAATGATGGCAAAGGTCTTACGTTTTCTGGACAAAGTGGTATTTCGAGGTTTACCCATATAGAAAAAACTATGCGCGCAGTAATGCTTGCGCGGTAAACCGTACCTATCACTGCGAGTAGAGTAACTATAGCTGCGCTGCGTATTACGGTCACGCGCCACAACGGTTGAGGTTCGCCAGCAATGGTTGATGCGAGCGCAGCAACAGCTTCTGCCTCCCTCCCACTCACAAGTTCTGCGCGACGGCAGCGGACTTGGCAGTAACGGTCGCGGTTAAATAGTCGGAAAGTATACTTACCGACTATCGATGTAATTTCTGGCCCAAGAGATTATCTTTCAGTCGATATTTGACTTTAGAAAAAAGAATGGAGTTTTCTGTCCGCGACAAGGAAAAAATCATACAGAAACTGAGAAGTTATTAGAATATATATATTTTTTTAATTCCAGGATGAACTTTAGTGGCAAACATGTCTGATAACTTCGTTTTTTCCTTGTTTCTTTTGTTTGAAACATTTACTGTTAAAACAAATGAAAAGCACCTTATGTATTCGATTCAAATTCGTTCCTTATACACTTAGGCACGGTTAAAAAGGGCAAATAAAACTTTTAGAAGCTTCAGTAATGTCCGATATCGATTGTGAGACCACGGAAAACTATGCGGAAAAGCTTAAGAAGACAAGACAGGACAGGGCCAGAAAATCCCCTTCACTTGATTTCAAATTCAATGTGTCATTCAAGACGAAAAGCAATAAACTAATTTCTTCGGACGATCTGACTAGCATCAGTAAATTATGAAAATTCGATGGCAAGCCAAATTAATGACAAAATCGAAACCGTCAATAATAAGCGAGGAAAATGTGAATATTCCAAAAATCCCACTTCACCCGACAAAACGAAGAAGACTCGACTCAAACGATCGCCATCAAGTTGTAGGCAAGTTAAAAAAATCTTTACGCACAAAAATTTAAACTTTCTTATTTTTATTTTGTGAGAAAGCATAGTTGAATTTAATTGCATTAAATTAATTTTTTATTTGAATTTCAAATCCGTATAATGATAAAATAATTGTTTAAATTTGAATTAAGAAAAATTAATGGATATAATGTCTCTAGAAGAGAATACGGCATCTGCACCTCCTCCTGCTGATCCTTCAATTCCTTACTCTCAACCACCTCCTGATGTTGAAATTTCTGATATCTACGCTTTTTAATCATAATAAGGGAAGTTACATTTTTGAAAACTGTAATTTTTGTTATTTGAGTGCACACAATATTTTTTTAAATTAAATACTTTTCGGGTAAATATCTTATCATATGGGTCAGTATACGTCAAGAATATCAGAATCTGCAAGTGGTTGTTCGATTTTAGGTAAACTTTGTAAAATTATAGTGTTATGTAAGAGACATTTGGGGTCCAAAGGATTTTTAAAAAATTTTCAAAATTACGTGAGTTACGCCATGTTGAATTTCGGCATCACATTTTTTTGAAATATCTATATTTCTGCAACCATTGAACGAATTTCGATAAAAATTGTAGGTGTTGTAGATAAAAGTATACGCTTCAAATTAAAAATTCCAAAAAAATTTTGGCTTTCAATTATGACCAAAAAAATTACCAAAAAATATTAAATTCAGTTTTTCGTCAAGAAGGGAAAATATTTCTTTTTTCTTGTTAAGACGATTCAATTCCTTATAATTTCACCTTTAATTTGAGAAAAAAATTGATGGTGACTCTTCTAGATCACGAGATAATGGCATTTTAGTGGGACCGTGCACTGCAACGGCGCTGCTCTCTCAGTGTCGCACAGTGGAGAAAGAGCACATTTTTGGACAAAAGAGCCCGACACGTACCATTTATTTAAAGACTTTCAAATTGATTAAAACCGGACATAAATCGATGTAATAACTAACTAAAAATTATTCTCAGTCGGTTAGATTATAAAAAAAAAGTGCTTTCTGAGTGAGTTCCCCTTGCCTCTCACATATTGGGGTGCTGCCTGAGTGAGTTGCCCTTGCCTCTCACGTATTGGGTTGCTTTCTGAGTGCATTCCCCTTGCCTCTCACATATCGGAGTGCTTTCTGAGCGAGTTCCCCTTGCCTCTCACATATTAGGGTGCTGTCTGAGTGAGTTCCCATTGTCTCTCACATATCGGGGTACTTTCTGAGTGAATTCCACTTGCCTCTCACATATTGGGGTGCTTTCTGAGTGAGTTTCCCTTGTCTCTCACATATTGGGGTGCTGTCTAGATGAGTTCCCTTGGCCTCTCACATATCGGGGTGCTTCATAAGTGAG
>CAKNXH010050808.1:0-10403 GCA_932178445.1 Andricus quercusramuli
TGGCAGCGTGAAATGTAAAGTCGCGGAGCGAAACACTTGAGGTTCATGCTTTTGTTCATGCGCATAACCTTTCGGGACCCGATACCGAGGGATCTGAGCTTGTCCTTTGTCCATGGAACTACTCTAAATAAATAGAGTACTACTGGAATGGCAAGCATGTTCACAGCAGATACTCTGTTCCTCGCTGACAGTTCGGAAGACCATATCCGTCGATTGAGACGTTTGTATCTGCATCGGAGAGTATCCTTTACAGATTTCACATGCTGCATGCGGGTCTGTGGCACGCCCAGGTATGTATAGATCTCTACAGCGCCAAGGAGTCGTATAGCGCCTCTGTCGACAAGATTAGGATCTTCGGGGATGCCATCAGGTTTTCCTTTCTTCAAGTCAACCTTGACGCATTTCTCTCACCCAAACTCCATTCAAATCTCTTGCGTGTACTCTTTGACAGTGTCTGAAGCTAGATGTAGTTTCTCTTGATTGACAGTATAGATCTTAAGATTATCTATGTAAAATACATGAGTGACATTATGCTTTCAGTTTCCAGGTTAGCCGCAGAGGTCACCTTCGGAATGGCGAAGTGAGAGAGATAGTTACAATAATGTGAGGCAAAACAGGAGAGGACTCATGATATCGCCCTGGAACACACCTCTCTGAAAGGTGACACTGTTAGTGATCACACTTTTTTTTCCAGATGAGATAGTGAATCTGGTTCTCCAAAGCGGCTTCAATCTCTGTATGCACCTCACGATGTGTGGATGAACCTTCAGGCGTACCAACAAACAGATGATAAGTTTATGGGAAGTTGATTTGGCAGCTTTCTGGTAAGCAATCCAGGCGATCGATAGGTAACGCTGATAGGATGCTGCGTCTTTACAGACACATCTATCGATGAGCAGATCCTCCCGACATCCTGCTACGCCTTCCTTTGAGCCGCGTTGTTCGTACATCTCTCGCCACGCAGATCAAATTGTCCGAACACTCTTAACATTTAAGATAACTGTGAAGATCTTATACAATGTGTTCAGACAAGTTATTGGCCTGTAATTCTTAGGGTCAGCTAAGTTGCCTGTCTTCAGCAGAATCACTGTGCGCCCCGGAAGGGTCGAGATATGTCAGACAAAAACTGTTGATTTTCTCTGACCTACTTCTCTCTCCACCCTAGACTTCTCCTAGCCTTAGATAGTACTTGTATTCTATGAACAATATGCTGCCTGATGCTCTGTAGCTTTGACTTGTTGAGCGTGTGATGACGGATCCGCATTTCGCGCGCGGACTGTTGAGCCTTGGCAGTGGAAGTCCTGCCAGATTTTATGTAGTCATTCACACACTTAATGTGGGACGCGCACTGCCTTGCCCAGCCTATCTTTGTGCTGATGAGTTGATGCATTCGTCTTCCGGTCTTATGTTCAACCATTGGTTTTGTAACACAGTTTGCATCTGCCAAAGTTCTCGCTGCATTAAACACACTACAATTGATAGTCCAGACGACAGATTCTTCGGAAAAATCTCCACGAAGCTCGTCATCCGGTTCAGCCAGGTCTTTGGGCTTGAGAGGAATCTGAATGTTCATGTTCCTCCGGGTCCTGAGCATCGCTCTACTTCTGTTCGATGCCTGCTTGCGTTTGGTCTCAATGCTGCCTCTCTTCCTCTGTTGCCGACTTACCCTCGCTGCGTTTGAGTAGACGCGCCGCTTATATAACCCCTTTTCCGGAGTTGCTCGGCACGGCTTCGCAGACTTTTGTGCGAAAAATACGAGGGCTCTGGGTGTTCCTTGCACCACGGAGTATGCAGTCGCGCTATGTAACCTTTTCGTTCAGGGGCCATACTGGTATCATACCACTCCAGCAGGTCCTCCCGGAGTCGATCCGTTCACTCAGAAGTAATGAGATTCTGCCGGTCAATTGTCGGGATCTCTGCGCGTTCCATTGTTTTGAATCGCACTTACTACAACTATGTTTGGTGTCGTCATTTTTGTTCCCACGGGCAGCTAGGGTAAAGGGTTCGTTCATCCTTGTAGAGCCCCGCATGTAAGGATGAGGCTGCATACTTTGAGAGGTCGCCCAGTATCCCAGAGTCACTGTTTCAGACACCTCACCCAGGAGCCATTAAGCTCTCGGCACGGTTTTAACGCCTCCACTTAGGGGTCATTCCTTCGGGACCATCCCTGGAAAATTTTTCGCGACTGCTTATTAATTATTGTAAACATATTCAGCAGAATCCCCTGGTACAGGGACCCTCTATCTGCAACCCGAAGGTTTTATTTTCGCATGGTAGGACGGTGTCATTTCCACCTTAGCATACCGTCACCGCATTTCATGTTGAGACGTTCCCAGTGATAGGTGCAGAGCGTGTCACGCACACACTGAGTACGTAGAACACATACTATCGAGGTGTTCGACCCACGCAGGATCGACGTATATCTATAGACATAATGCGACCCTGAAAGTGCTTTCTTACCATCTTTCTCGCTCTTAAGGTGTTGGTCGCGATCCTGCCCTGCCGAAGGCTCCAAGGAAGATAGAGTCTATTGTCCGAAACAAAAAGTGCCGAATTTTTTCGAACTACTATTTTCGGGCAGCAGTCTCCGCTGCCAACTCGAAGCCTGACATTGTTCTCCAAGACTTCGAGAAACAAACTATATTCGTGATCGAACTCTCGGCTCCGTCCGAATGCAACATCACTGCAAAGGAGAGAGAGCAGGAGGAGAGTTATCAAGACCTTAAAAGAGAGCTGCAACGACTGTACCCGAAATATTGAGTACAAATAATTGACTTTGTGATAGGTGCTCTCAGAGGTGCTCTCGCCATGCCCGCGTGCCAAAAATATGCCATGGCACTTGCGGTATGGATGCAGAAAGCTGTCATCCTTGGGTCGCTTCGTGTCATAAGTGTGATTTACCGCGGTTCTACTGGGGGCTGTTCACATTTTTTAGATGGAAGTTGCTCTCAGTGAGACTCTGCGGTGGTTGTTTAACATTTTTTTTATTTAATATTGTCCACCCGTCCCACAGCCTTGTGACGTGGCCATAAGTCTGATTTAACGTGGTCCACTGGGAGCCGGTGCCACTTTCATAGATGGCGATTGCTCTCAGTGGGACCCCGCGCTGGTTGTGTAACCTTTGTTAAAATATATATATATACATATATATCATTGAAAAAATGGCATATAACAAAGTGCATCAGCATATGCCCATAGTTTGAAAAATGATTCAGGAAAAACACATTTTTGTGGAAATCAATTCCAGAATGACTCATGAAACATATTATCTTTAATTCCACACATGACGTGTAAAAAAATAAACATTGAACGTTGGATTAAGTGAACATCACCTAGAAAGAAGTGTCTCCAATTTAAAAAGAATTTTCTCTGATTGCAAGCATTTCTTCGTTATGTTTAATCAAAGAATGATTTCAATTAAGGCATAATTTCTTGGTCTTAATGATTAAATTATTTGACTACAATTTATCTTCGCTTCTTCATTCTACATATTGTCTAATATCAATATATTTTTTTCGAGAAGAAGATTGTCTATAATTTTCCTGTATTCAATTTTTGAATATAAATATATGAATGTCGGAAATTATTATTACTTATTTAATTTTTAAATTATTTGTTGGTGATTTCAGACATTCAAAAATTAATTTTTGACAATTGGATGCGAAAAAATTGTAGAGAATCTGTTTGCAAGAAGATAAGATTCTAGGTTTTTGATTAATTCTTATCATTTCGGCGATAAGAATAATGAACAAAAGTAAGTGCGTGAATGAGGTTGAGACACCATGTATATATACAAAACTCTAATGAAAGACCAGAATATTCATTTGATACAGTTTTAAACAAATTCTTCATTAACAGAGTAATCAGTTTTTCTCCTAATTGGAAATAATGGGGATCATTTATAGTCTGGTTTTTACCTTGATGGTTATCGTGAATTTTATTGGTGAATATACTACTATAAAATATATCTCTAATTTTTGAAACATCTTTGAGCTTTTCGCAAATAACAATTTGTCCGATATAATCCGAATTCCATCAGATTGCTATTTTTTCCAAACTCTATTTGAGTTTCTACGGAATGAAAACGAAGTAATCCTGCGGGTACACAGAATGTGTGCTTTGAAAAATATAATTCAAAAAGTATTTTCTACTGATACGGAATTTGTTCGAATTTCAGAACCAGAAAGTTAATTGAGTTAAAGTGCAAGCAAAAATTCGTCTGCCTCAGTCTGAATCATGCTTACATGAAAAGTTGAACGAAGGGTACACAGGTGAAAATATCTGCGTAGAACCTCATATGGAGATCCACGTAGAATGCCACGTCACACAGTTGGGCAGAAAAGTTTCTGTGGATAAATCAATCTTTATGCTACACTTTTCATTCGATTTCGACGTTTTTTTTTTCTTAAATGACAAATTTTTTAATTTCCGAATGTTATGTGTGTTTGCTTGTTTGATAAACAATGTGGTTAGTTTGTAATTGAACAATGAAATTAACATTTCTCTTTAACACATAAGAAGTTCAATTTGTTTTGGGATTCTAGTATTTATCAAACAAAGTCCTCTATCTATGCTAAAATTATCTGGAAATAATTTTCCGTTTCCAAGCATAATTTAAAAATGGTTTCATTACCGTATCAATTTATAGACAAAATTTATTTCTTAGGATTGGCAACGTTCTTTGGTATGGTTCAATACTTTGCAAATTTATAAGAATTGTTAATTATTTGAACAATTTCCATATATAAATTCAAAGTTCAGCTATATTTGAACGAATATGCCTAATTTTTTTAACTGAATCGACTACTAATATCTTTTCGATTTATTTTTGCTATAGTATTTTCAAAATTGACAACAATTGTTATTCATTTTAACTATAATCATGAAATATATGAATAAAATAATTAATTTCTTTCACACTGTAAACCAAAACTCTGGATTTTAATGAGCTGAACATTGCCAATTCAAAAAAATATCTTATTTTCACAAATTTCTTTATAAGTTAATGGCAATTTTTTTATATCATGCTCGTTTATTGGAAATTATTTCTAAATAGTTTTAGTACAAAAAAAGGCCTTCTTTCATCAATTTGAAAATCTTGAGGAAATTGTTTTTCTGCAAATTTATAAAAAATGGCCATTTGGTTATTAGATAAAAAACTAAAAAAAAAAGATTATCAAAAATACCAACACAGAAATCTTTTCGAAATTAAAAAATCTTTCGTCCAACACCCGCGATCAAAATGTGATTTGGAGGCTTGTCTCGAGATGACGAAGATGTCGATTCCTCAACTGATGACGTCACAATGATCGTAGTGAAGTAAAATTTTTCACTAGTAGGAAAAGTACTCACTTCGACCACTGTGACGTCATTTAGTTGAGAAATCGACAACTTTGTCGTCTCTCGACAAACTCTTCAGCGGCATTTCCGTCGCGAGTGCATCGCCAGCTTCTCTCACTCGATGAACAATATACAATTATTTGGAAGAAAGGTTGACTGGAATGAATCGTCTAGGCTGAAATATGATGTCTTTATTGTTCCTTGTTTCGAATTACCACTAGAATTTTAAGTGGATTTCATGGATTTTCGCACGTATTTCCACAGCGTATTCGTTGATTTGCATACTTGGTTCCCACTATATCCTCAATCTTGCCTTGCAATTTTGCCAGAATTAATTTATGATATATATCAACATACCTGAGAAAGATTAATCCTATGATTCTTCTTGCAGAGTTCAGTTCACAGTCAGAGCGATCACCTAGTGGCAAACCTACTACTAGTATCCCTCACGGTGGAACATTTTCTTCTTCTTCTGATAGACAACATTCTCCTGATACAACTCTTACTTTAGCCAGGCCTTATTCTTCAGCTAGGCCTTCCTCTCCTGCTGATCCTCCTCTTCGTGTTAGGTCCAGGTCTCCTCGACAGAGGTCTCCCCCAGCCAGGTTCACGGTTCAACCTGGATGGATTGATTTTTCTGATGGACTTGGATATAGACTCGACCAACTTGGATCTATTCGACTTACTCCCTATAAAAATCTGGACCGTATATTTGAACTTCGAAGATACACTTTTCCTGAGCATAAACCAATTCACGTATTGGAAGGACGCAATGTATATGCGAGCATGCCAATTCAAGAACAAATTGTATTATCAACATCTAATGGTGACGTCTTTGCTATATTGGAGAAAAGTAATGTTCTTGCTGGAATATATGCATGTTGTGATCACACATACCACAAAAAACGGACAAAGATAAACATGGAAAGCGGCTTGATCACCGGATTGACCCCAGGTGAAATAAGGGAAACTCCAGTAGGCATCTATCGCCTGATTCCACTTAATTTTAAAGTAGAGCGTCTGAACCAAAATCTTACACATCAGTGATTCCGTTAGGAAATATTTAAATAACATGAAATAGTTTGTGATTTGAACTTGTGTTGAAACGTTATATATGACTCAAAACGACAAATAATAGAAAAGTTAAAATAAAAATAATAATAGAAGTTCCCAAGGCTGTCAGTAATACCCCAGCCACTTTTCGGAAACGAAGAGTTTTCTTATTTCCTCACGATAATATTTTTTTGAGGAGAATTATTATACGTTTATAATGAATTACCTATATCAATTTTCTTATATGAGAGACCAATCTTATATGGATGCAAGAAAATTTCACTTCTATAAAAAAATTGTCCGTGTACCCTAAGTATACTTTGAGTTACAATCATTTTATTGAATGAATAGTAGGTGAACCTATTATTATTTCAGGAAAAAAAAGATTCGGTTAATATTTGCATCACGGATAAAACTGTTTAAAATGAATCAATGCTAAATGCAATTATTTTGAAACTAAAAGCATTCTTGTACGAAATATTAAAATAAGACCTCCTGAATTATGTAATAAATTCACATTTGAGTTTTTAGAGTTCTTTCACAGGTTTCATAATGAAAGCAAAAACGACGTATTTTTTCAAAATTTCTTGACGTTCGGAACAGAACAAATTTCTTCATTTTGGAAATATAGCATCATCTTAGTTAATAGATTTATTCTTTATAATAAAAAAATTGATTTGTGTTTTCAACAGGCCTTATGGCCAAATAAAATTATTATACATACAGATTTTTCAATTCGTTCAACATTCATAAGATGAAAAAATATCAAGTTTGCAAATACACCAGTATTTTAACCATTCAATTGATTCTTTCTTAGAAGATAAGAATTTTTCTGGTAACAAAAAAAGGAGCACATACTATGGTCCCTTGTGAGGGTCTTTGTAGCGCCTGCATAGGGCCAGTTGTCAAAAATCATTCAGCATGCAAAAAAAGGTTCAGCAAGTTCATGTTAGAAGCGTTTTTTGCGACATTTACGAACATTAATGGTCCCGGCAAGGAACCAGCTAGACTTTTCTGGAGTGGCCCACTATTGTGGGATCTCTAAAGGCCGCTAATTAAAAAAGGCTAAGCTTGACAATTTCCTGAGATAATATTCTCATTTGGAAGTATCGTTCATCAACTTTTGAATTTTGAATGTCGTATCACAAATACCCGCGTTGACCATACTTTTTTAAAGAAATATCTCTGATACAAAATTACCATTATTATAAAGTAATCTTGGAATAGGTTCGTGTCGCTTAAATACAATTTGTAGAAATACAAATACTATTAATAGAATAAATACTATGAAATGGCTTAATGGTATAAAAAAAATAAATCAAATTTAGAGACGCGCACCCACGGCGGTGCGCGTTTCTTCTGTTTTCATAAAGATCTTTCGGATTTACCGAACACATTTTTATCGTGTTTATCGTTCTATGCAGTCGATTAATGCAGAGTGCGAACTTTTCTACATTGAGTTCAACTTCATTATATCAAATGGATATTATATTCATTTCATTCTCAGCTACTCTGAACAATTTATCATTCCAATAAACTTATATTATCACAATTCAGAATATGCATTGATATTTTACATATACATTTTTATTTTTCTTGTTTTTACAATAGAAAAAGGGTATCCTATTGAAAAAAAAAACAATTCTTTCAATTAATAAATAATTGCACCTTATGTCGTTTTTTCCAAAAAAAAATTAATTTATTTCTTTTTAATCTATTTTTCATGATTTCAACAAAAAATACGCATCCCACCAAAAAATAATTGATAAAAAATTTGCAGTGTTAGTTTATTACTTTGTTTTCTTACCTTGTGTCGCTTTTCACAATTATTAGCAATTTCTAATGTTATTTTTTGCGATCGAAACAAAAACTACGCATCCTCTCAAAAAGTGGTTGATGAGAAATTTGTAGATCTTCTTCGAAAAAATAATTTTTTCCTGTTCATTTTTCCAAGTAGCTTGCGTTAGCATTTAAAAAATTTTTGAGACCACTTTTTTCAATATTTGAAACTTTCATGTACGAAAAAAACGATTCAACAAAAATTGCTATCCTGGAAAATATCTACAAATTTTTCCATAATCACTTTTTGATAGGATGCGTAGTTTTTGTTTCAATTTTAAACAATGTTATTGAAAAAAAATTAAATTTTTGGTAAAACGACACAAGCTACGAAAAAAAATTGGGAAACAAAAATTATGCACTTAATACACATTAAAAAATTTGTCATTAATCACTTCTTGATAGGACGCGTACTTTTGGCTTTAATCGTAAAAAATAACAATAAAAATGAAAATGAACAATTTGTGGATAAACGACAGGAGTTACGAAAAACAATTCACAGGCAAAAGTTGTTCACCCAAAGGAGAGATACAAATTTGATATAATTAAATGAATTCTCATGATTTATGATTGAGAAAGTATTGAAAATCAAGCTCGTAGTGCGGGTGTCACGATGAGAATGTGTACCTCAAAACCCATAGATCTTTGAGCAATTTAATCCTCAACTATGCACACTAAATTATGTAGAAAATTCAGATTATGAATATACAAAAAAAATGCTGGGATCTAAATGAGACTTTTTGATGAAGTTTCATTCAAGTATTGCAAGTGCAAAGATTTAATATCCGTGCTCGAAGCGCAAGGCCACCCTTATCGAGCGCGAAGCGCGAAATTGGACAGACACGAGCCCTAGGCTCGCTCATACTTGCGAGCGAAGCGAGCCTCGCGCATTGCGTTCGACGAGAATGTGCCTGCGCAGCGGCAGATTTTTTTTTTGTGCGATCAAAGTCGGAATTTTCGATTTTTCAGGAAAATTCAAACAGCTATTATGATAATCTTGTAGGGATTTCAAAAACCATTTTTCTTCTCTCAACTTCCCCCATATTGTACGCTGTTTGACTTTATATTTGAATTTTCATTCGTGATTTTGAATTTAGAAAATGCTATAACGCTGATGCTTTTCTTCTCATCAAAAAAAGTCGCCAAAATGAATTGTCTAAATTTTTGAGTACCACTCATGGCCGTAAATAGAACTTTCGAATCTTGGAAGAAAATGGTCTCAAAAATTTTGAAAATGCTCTATCTTTTGCATTTCCATCCAAAATAGCTGGCTAACGAACTTGACCTTCAGTTTCATCACTAAAAGAGTTTACCAAAGGCTAATCTAATACATTAATTATTTCAAAAGTTATAGTGCATAATTTTAGAAGCGGCAACCTTAAAATCTTGGGATGACTTTTCCAAGTTGTACCACATTGATTTTGTTCTCTAATGTCACTTTCAGGTTACTCTAAACGGAGTCCCCATTTTTCTGGTTGTTGCATTCAACTAATTTAACATTTTTCATCTCTACCTCTTTCTACCAGCACTTAGAGAATCTGAAGTACACTCTAAGGCGCCTTCAGTAATTTCTGTCTTTACAGGAGAAGATGTTTCCCCAGAGGGATCTTGGTCGACTTCCCCTGGGTATTTTGCTTTTGGTGTTTAAAAGAATTTATTTGGTTTCCTTGAGTATTAAGGGAAATATTTCGCCAATCTCTACAGAACTCGACACGGTAGTTCACGCCTTGATTTATGAAGCTGTTTTGGAACTCAATGGCACCTTCATTTCCACTACTTGGTCAAGTTTAGGCTGATACTCCCACATTTTCAACCACAAACTCTCACCCACCAGGGGCATACTCGTTGCGGCCTCCGGGTCGTTGATATCCGCGAGAGCTCTTGGGCTTCCTCATCGCAGTCATGTCCGAACTTGCTTTGTTCTCTGGCAGGAGAAATTAATTCCCCACCGTAAAGAGTAGTCAAGTTCACGCGTCTCTCAAAAGGAGTATTATACCATCAAAACAAATCACTTTTGGGGCAGGCGTGACTCAATTGGTTATCCTGCCAGGGGAAAATGCACCTGCTCCCACTGCGAGTGGGTGCAATTTTTCAGATTAGCACCCGCTCCCGGCGAAACTCTGTGGTTGTCCTTATGACAAATTTTTAACTATATATATATATATATATAT
>CAKNXH010050808.1:10803-35837 GCA_932178445.1 Andricus quercusramuli
TTCACGGAAAGGGTTCGAAAGTTCGCCCAAGAACTAAGGATCTTGTATCACACACTAAACAAGTGAAAGCTGCTGACAATCAAGCAGCATATTGTTGACAAAATACGGCTGTTATCGGATACAAGGAGGGAAATACAAAAGAGGGAGAGGTGGATTAGGGAGAATCAATAGTTTCTCGCTGAGCCATCGGGCCTCTTCAGCGATCTCCCTGCTTCTGTAAGAAATCCACCCAAGCCCCAGGAGGTAGAGATTTTTTGGTGAAAGGTGTACAAGATCCCGAAAACACTAGAGTTGAAAGGAGATACTGACAATATTAAAGGAGTTTTGCGACAACGTCATATAATCTGAGAACGAATGTCCATCAATCACTGCTGAAGAGGTGAAAAAAGCACTTAGAGGCACGAAGGACTTTTCCGCTGCTGGACCAGATTGTATGTAGAACTTCTGGTGGAAGAAGTTTACTTTTACACACCAACAATTGGCCCACATATTCACCTCATATTTGAAGTCGGAGACGCCCGTTTCGCAGTGGCTGGTGTTAGGACGCACTATACTCCTGCTGAGAAAAGGCAACTTGTCCAACGAAGAGAAATAAAGACCAATAACTTGTACGAAAAACGTGGCTGAAAAAAGTGTAGCAGGCTGTCGAGAGAACCTGCTAATTGACAAGTGTGTCTGTAAAGACGCTGCCACCCATCAGCGCGTCCTGTCAATTGCCTAGATTGACAACCGAGATACTTTACGTGAATTTGGACTAGGTCTTGCAAAAATATAAAATATTCAAGGTGTAGAAAGTGTCGAAAAAGAAACTGAAGAATTCATGAATATTGAAATGCGTTCAATAGATGAAAAACAATTGAAGGTTTCAAGCATAAACACTAAGATACCTTTTGAAATTTAATAGAAACTTTTGGAACAATTTGAAATGGGATACTCAGAACCTCAGAACCTCCATCTGAATACTCTAGGAGGCGACCTGATATCCTAGACACACCGTTTCGAACACTCGCGGGGCGATTACATTGTTGATGTTGAAGAATTTTTAGAGCACTATATTCAAGCGGGAAATCTTACGAATCTAGAACGTTCGAGGAGAACTGCTGCGGGGAATAAGGGACAGACACAGACTCATAATGAAAATTATGTAGATGAATGCCATAAGAAACCTTATGAATATTGTGAAGGAAATTGTGTTATTTTGGAAAATACTGACAATATTCCTGAAGCGTCAAAAGCATTTATTATCGAATTTAAAGAATCATATTCAATTGCAGGAAAACTGCGGAATGACAGATATGTAATAGGTGATATTGAAGTGTCTCAAAATACACAAACACCTTATCAGAGCGCATGGAAAGCTAAAAACATGCGTCCATGGTTTGGAACCAGAAAGGTCTAATAACAAGGTTATTTTATTTTGCTTTTTCTCATTTTCGATCTTATTATTTCATCATATCCGGGACGGAATATAGTGTTTGTTGGCCGAGCTGTGGTAGCAATTATTCAAGTAGATCGCATAGAGATATATACTGTTTTTGTTTTATCAACTGCAACGTCAGTTTGAACGACAGATATTGATGAATTTACAACAATCAACACGCAAAAGTGAGATAAACTTTTCATCTACATGAAATGAACGTGTTATTCACTCCAAAATATAAAGAAATTCCGTTAATAATTTCAATTTTTGTTGTCTACTGGTCCAAAGAGCATCTACTGGAAAGAACATCAGACCGAAAATCTGACAGACCTGGGTTCGGATCCCAGTGGAGCTAGAGACAATTTTTTCACAACTTGAAAATTAAAAATCAATATTTGAAAATATTGATTAAGCTGTCTAATAACACTTATATCGGCAAGCTCAGGGTCTTTGGGAACGCCAGTAATCTTCCCTTTCTTCAGATTAATTTTGGCACACTTGTCCAACCCAAATTCCATCTCAATCTCTCCTGTGTAGTTCTTGACGATAATTATAGCGGTTTGAAGTTTTCTTTCATTAGAGGCAAAGATCTTCAGGTCGTCCATATAAAATACATAAGTAAACTTATGCTTGCGCCGATCAGTATCGCCACAGAGGTATCCAGGAGAATTTCGTAGTGCGACAGATAGACGCTCTATGCATCTCGCTATGTGTGGATGCAGCTTCAAGCTTTTCAACAGACAGATGATAAGTCTATGAGAGGTTGAATCTAAAGCTTGCCGGTAGTCAATCCAGGCCATTGACAGGAGGCGCTGATGGGTGGCAGCGTCTTTACAGACACACCTGTCAATTAACAGGTTCTCGTCGAAGAATCCTGTTGTTTAGAACAGCTGCAAAGATTGACTATATATGTATGTATATATCTGAAAAATTCAAAGGAAACATTTTAATCTGGTAATAGCCCTGATAATTCATTTGTAACAAACAAAGGGACATATATTCCAGGCCCATTTAAGGGCATTTGTAGGGCCTTCAAAACCCCAGTAGTAAAACAATTTTGATACATCCAAACAATAAGATGAGCTTGCATATGTTTATTCAAATCTCATAATTTCAGTGATAAGAATGAGGAATGAAAGCAATGAGAATGAAAAGTTTCGTCAAAGATAAAAGTTTCTCAATTATTGATATTTATGTATGTTTCAAATTTTTCCATAAAAAAGAATCTCTTCTCTTATCAAAAATGTCATCAATAACGAAAACTACGTTGAAATACAAATTACAACTTAAGTACAATTTACGAGGCTATTCTGGGGAATTTTTATTTGTACATGATATAAAATATTCCCGATTGAGAATCAGGTTTTTATCGAAGCGCTTTTCGAAAAAATCGCTTTATTTTTCCCGAGCTAGCCTCGGTTGTATAACCAAATTTCATTCTTTGGACTGATTTATGAAATATAAATATCCTGGCCTGTTATTTGTGAGATAACGATTGAGATAGCACATATGCAGAATAGACACCCGAATGAAACACCAGATTATTCATTTGATACAGCTTTGACTAAATTTTCATTTAACGGAGTAATCAGTTTTTCCCCTAATTGAAAAAATGGAGATCGTTCATACTCTGGCCTTCACCTTGACGGTTATCCTAAATTCTATTGGTGAATATAATACTATAAAATATATACATAATTTCAAAAAAATTTCAAAGCATTTCGCAAATAACAATTTGTCTGATGTAATCCGCATTGCTTTTTTTTCAAATCCCATTTGAGTTTGTCCAAAATGAATAGGAATTTATTTAGAGAAAATCTAGAATGTGTGTTAAATAAACAATATAAAACGAAAAAGATTCAAAGTAAACAGAAGCCAATCCATGAAGTGCGACGTAGAAGTCCGCATAGAATGCCACGTCGTCATTCACGTTATGCTACGGCGATCCTTTCCTTGTTTCAAATTGCCCCTCACATTTCACGCGGACTTTCGTCAACTTTCATGTATATTTCCGCCTGGAATTTCACGTAAATATATTCACAGGGCCGGCATGTCATAAGAGCCTAATCCAGCAAATTTAAAAAATTGGATTATTGCGATATTGCATCAAGCTGAACATCTGATGATGGCTGGAAATTTTTTTCAGCGAAATATAAATTCACACATTTTATACATTTGAAATTAGATTTTCTGTCAAGGTGCAAAGTTTAAAAAACGTGTGCCTCAAGCGAAAAAGAACTTTCCCTTCGTTTTCTCAAAATCTGATGAAATTTTCTAAACAAACTTTTTGAGCACTGAACTATCAACTAAATACCTATAAGATTAATTTTCTTTTTACATTTGAATGCAAATTCAACTTCTTATCATCGTCAAACTTGACAAAAATGTTTCGCTCGAGCAAAAAAAAAAACTTCCCCTTCGTTTCCTCGAAACCTAATAATGTCTTCTAGTCAAACCTTTTTAGTCCTTAATTAGCAACGGACTAGATAGAAACCTAATTTCTATTTTCTTTTTGAATGGAAGAAAACATTCCCCCAATTTTCTCGAAACCTAATAATATCACGTGCTACGTGCGCGACTAGCTTCACTCGTAAGTTTGAACGCACCTAGGAAACGTGTCTGCCGGAACTCGTGCTTCTTGCTCGATAATGTTTTCAACTCGTACTGCCTGCTCGGTCTATGCATTTCCCCTACGCATCTGCGTTCGTCTGCATATGTGTCCACGTGCGAGTTCCGACGTAAAGGAGAATAGGATGGGGCTGCTATCTTAGTGCCAAATTCTTGGAATCATATTCATCTACAGCCCTGTCAGACTGGAAGTTAACGGGAGTGTACCGTACTTTGTAAAAGTAAGCGTTAAACTATGGATGATTGAAATTTGGTAATTATGAATTTCCTATTTTCAAAACCCACTCGGCTCCAATGAGTACATTCTCCTCACGTGTTTCGCGCTTAACACTCGATTGGACTATGTCTGGAACGTGGAATTTTCTATACTATTTTAATCTCTATTATATCAAATTATGTTCTACTTATTTATGTAACTTTGCTCGAAAGTGAGTTAAATGAGGAGATTTTCCTCAGTTTTATAAGATATAGGTATATATATATATATATATATATATGCATCAACTTAACACAAAGATAGGCTGGGTAAAACAGTATGCGTCCCGCATTCAGTTTGTAATTGACTACATAACATCTGGCAGGACTTTCACTGCCAAGATTTGACAGATCACGCGCGAACTGCGTATCCGTCATCACACAATGAACAAGTCACAGCTACTGACCATCAGGCAGCATTTTATTGACAGAATACGCGTACTATATAATGCTAGGAGAAGTCTAGAGCGGAGAGTGAGGTGGGTCAGAGAAAATCAACAGTTTTCATCTGACCCATCTAAACTCTTCCAAGACCCTCCAATTACTGTCGACCATCCGCCCAAACCAGAGGACGTCGAAACATTCTGGAGAGAAGTCTATGAAGTCCAATATCCGCTTGAAGAAGGCTCTAAGAACATAAATAGCTTCAAGGAGCTGTGCAATGCCTTCATCACCACCCGAGGAGGTGAAGAACGTATTAAGAAGCATAAAGAACAATTCCGCTCCGGGACCAGATGGTATCAAAACCTTCTCGTGAAAGAAGTTTCCTTTAGTCCACAAGCATCTGGCCCGAATTTTCACCTCGTATCTGGAGTCGGAAGAGCCTATTCTGGAGTGGTTGGTTGAAGGGCGCACAGTGCTCCTGCCGGAGACGGGCAACTTAGCTGACCCTAAGAATTACAGGCTAATAACTTGTCTGAACACACTATATGAGATCTTCACAGCTATCCTAAATGTCGCGGCTTGAAGAAAAGCGTGGCAGGATGTCGGGAGAACCTGCTCATCGTTAGATGTCTCTTTGAAGACGCAGCATCCTATCAACGATCTCTATCGATGGTCTAGATTGATTACCGAAAAGCTTTCGATTCAACCTCCCATAGACTTATCATCTGTCTGTTGGTAAGCTTAAAGGTTTATCCAAACATCGTGAGGTGCATAGAGAGATTATAGCCGCTTTGGGAAACTAGATTTACTATCTCTTCTGCAAAACATCGTGTGATCACTAACAGTATCACCTTTCAGAGAGGTGTGTTTCAGGCGACGCCATAAACCCTGCCCTCTTTTGCCTCACATTATTGCCACTATCTCTCGCACTTCGCCATACAGAAGGGTACCTCTGCGGCAAACCTGGAAACCGAAAGCATAAGGTCACTCATGTATTCTACATGGACGATCTTAAGATCTATGCTAGAAATCAAGAGAAACTACATCTAGCTCTAAAAATTGTCAAAGAGTACACTCAAGAGATGGGAATAGAGTTTGGGTTAGAGAAATGCACCAAGGTTAATTTGAAGAAAGGAAACCACAACGGCATCCCCGAAAATCCTGAACTCGTTGACAGAAGCGCTATACGACACCTTTGCGCTAAGGAGAACTATGCATACCTGGGCGTCCCACAGCGCCGCATTCAGGACGCAAAATCTGTTAAGGATACTGTCCGATACGGATAAAAACGTCTCATCCGACAGATATGGTCTTCCGAACTTTCGGCGAGGAAAAAAGTATCGGCGACGAACATGCTTGTCGTCCCAGTCGTACTCTGTTCATTTGGAGTAGTCCCGTGGACGAAGGACGAGCTCAGATCCCACGATATCGGGTCCGGAAAGGTTATGTAGATGAACAAAAGCATGCACCTTAAGTCTTTTGTTCCACGACTTTGCATCTCACGCCGTCAAGTTGGTCGTGGAATACTGAATCTTGAATGTGTTCACAACAGGATTATTCTGGGTACAGCACATATTGTCGCAAATGGACAAGATCCTCTTCTTAAAATGGTTAGGAAATACGAAGAAGTAGGCAAAGGGGCGTTTCTGTACAAAGCAGCGGAGGAGGCTGCTGAAACAATCGGCCTTGACTTCAATGTCAGGGGTGAGTAAAATGCATCAAATCTTTTACCATCTTGAATACTCACTCCTGAAGGCCCGTATTAAGAAAGCACAGGAGAAAAACTTCTGCGAACAGCTCCTCGACAAGAGGATGCATGGCATCTTCCACAGAAATGTGGAAGATCAGTCGATGCCGTATGAGCTGACGTTTGATTTCCTTAGATTACCTGGATTGAAGTCGGGCACTGAGGGCTTCATTTTGGCATGTCAAGACGGTGTCATTTCCACTCTAGCATATCGTCGACACATTTTGAGCCAAGACATTCTCGATGATAGCTGCAGAGCGTGTCGTGCACACCCCGAGCATTTAGGACACATACTATCTAGTTGTCCAACTCATGCAGGAACGACATACATCCAAAGGTAAATGCGGCACTGAGAGTACTTTATTACCATCTCTGTCACTCTTACGGCATTAGCCCAAATACCTCTCGGCTAAACGCTTTCAGAGAAATAGAGTCAATTGTCGTAAATGAGACGTGCCGCATATACTGGAACTTCATATTCTCGACAATTGTTTCTGTTGCGCACTCGAGACCTGACATAGTTCTCCTTGACTTCGAGAAACGGAGCATGTTTGTTATCGAATTTTCGGCACCAGCTTAAAAACGTCACAGCCAAGGAGAAAGAAAAGAGAGTGAGAGAGAGGTATAAAGACCTTATGAGGGAGTTGCGACGGTTATACCCAGAATATTCTGTTAAGTTAATCGTCTTGATCAACAGCGATCTTGGAGGTGTCAAGTCTTCACTTGTTAGTAGCCTAAAAAGCATCCCTGCATGTCAAAAAATGCTGAGACACTTGAGGGGAAAATGCAGAAGACGGTCGTCCTTGGGTCGCTCCGTGTCCTCAGAGTGCACAAGACTTTCGCCTGATCATCGTATTGAATTCATGCAGGCTGGAACCACCCATCTCATGGTCGTGAGACGTGGTTACAGCTGAAATTTTACTCCGATTTCGCTGGGGGCTGGTGCAATTCTGATTAGCACCCGCTCCCGGCGAAAGCCTGCGGTTGTCCTTATGACAGACTTTTAAATATATATATATATATATATATAAATCTATATTTATGTGTGTGTGTGTGTCTATGCGTGAAATATAAAAAGATCTTTTAATATTATGTGAATTTCGTTATGATCCTGTATCAATTATCAATGTAGGGAAAAGAAATTTCTTCTTCTTGCCCCGCAGGTCAAATGTTCTTCTATTCTTTGTTCCTCCTTTTAACAACTTCTTCTTGTCCATTATTTCAAACCTATCCTCCTTACACCCAAATGTCACCAGAAACATGCATTACCTCATTTCCTTAATTCTTTCTGCTCTCTTAACCTCTTCCGCCCTCACTTGTGCTCCTATATCTCTCACCAGAGTAATAATCTCTTCCATCCTCATTTCACTGTTCACTTTCAGTCCCTTGATCATTACATTCTCTTTCCTATTTGATCTTTTCTCCCCTTCTTTTCGTCTTTTGATCGGTGTTAATCTACGACGTAGCCTCTCATTCTCTACATACAAGCTCACACCACTTTCTGTTGCGTCCTGGCTACCCGCTACCTCCGTCCTTCTTCGCTTGAATTTTCATTATCAAGATTCCTTACCTTTTTCTCTTTTCGGCGTTTTTTTTTATCCTTTCCTTACTATTTTCACCCCCCTCTAAATCTTCGTTCCCCTCTTCCTTTTTCCTTTGTTTTTCTATGCCGATTTTTCCCCTCCACCATTCCCTTGCTGCTTGTCGCGCTCACCCGTTTTCACCGTTCATCAAGAATCCTGATCGATCCCGCACTATGCGAGCGCTGTGCAGCTTTGTTGAGTTTTTGTCGAGGGGTACATAACTTCAAAATTTTGTGTACACCGATTGCATGATTGCACTGTAAAATTGCAATGCGATTGAAGTGATTGCAAGGTGACAAAAGGGTGATTGCAATGAACTGTGTACACCGATTGCAGGAGTTGTGTACCCCTCGGTTTTTGTGAGTTTAGAGTCTACCTCGCCTATTACCCGACCCCCGATCTGCAGTGGTTGCCGTGGTGAACTCCTAACCGGCGTCTCGTATCGCTCGTTACCAATACTTTCACAGCTTGCCTCGTTACCTAACTTATCTGCACTCACTTTGACGTCCCGCATGTCCTCCCTCAAGCCGTTATTCTCGCTTCTGTAGCCCCCGGTCTGAGCTCCATGTTACAGGCATCCTGCTTCATTTACAGAGCAAGACTCGCAACACTTCCAGCACCACGTCACTTCCACCCCGCCTAAACTTTCACAACACAAAATAAAACTTAACCACAAAATCTGCCGTTACCTTTTACTTTTTCCATCACATCCACCCTGTAGTCCACACCCGTCAATCTCACTCAGCCTCTCATCATATAAAAAATGGAATTCAACTAGTTTTTAGAATCGAACTCCTCGCGCCCAGTTAAGAAAAATAGTATGTGATTTAGACCTTTATGTTCAGATATATAATTCAAAATCATTAAAACACACTAAATCCTAATCCAAAGATATCACTTCTTAATCCAAAAAGGTTTCTAATGCACAATGCGTAAATAATTGAGAATGCATAACTAATTAGTCCTATCTCAAACTTTCGAGAAATTTATTATTTCAGTTTAATTTCTACACACCAATAAAGTTTTTAATTCCGTTAATTTATGACTGATATGCGTAGTAGAGCTTAAGAGTTTGTAATAACTGTGTTTAAGTAAAAATAAATAACAAACTGGAGAAGTTTAGATTAACTGATGATTTAGGCCAACTTGTCAGTCATCCGCATTCTGTCAAAAATTATAACCGGATGATCTTGAACTTAATCCATATTGTATGCAGAAGTTTTCTTCGTTATACCACCAACGCAGGGTTGCGTGCATTTTTTTCTGCATGAAGGGGAGAATTTTAAACCTAATCTTCTCTGTGCGCAGAAGTTTGTTGTATTATGGAACTCATGCCCGGCTGCGAAAATACTTTTCTATTCTACTAGCATTAAGCTACATGTGTTTATAAATTGAGATCACATTTCGCAAATAAAAATTAAAAATTAAAATTTTCCAGAATTATTCCCGAATAATGTTCCCTGAAAGTTTCTGGTCCAGCGTTCGATCAATTTTCAGAGCAATATTTTCTTAATGACCTTAGTCTTGCCTCTCAATGTTGCCACTAGGAGTTCATGATATGCCCACATACTTGAAAAAAAACTTAATCCTCTGTTCCTTCTTTCAGAGCTAAGTTCACAGTTCGAGTGTTTGCCTAATGGCGAGCCCATTCCTGGTGTTCCTTGTGCCAGACACTCTTCTAATAGACGAAATTCTTCCGCCAGCTCTCTTCCTCAAGCCATACCTGACTCTCAGGTCAGGTGTCCTATTCCTGAAGAACCTCCTTTTCGTGCCAGGAGCAGGTCTCCTCCAGCCAGGTTCATGACTACACCTACATCGATTGTTTATTCTGACAGAAAATATTCTCCTGACAGGTATCTTCATCAAGGTCAGCCTTCACTTCGTGTTAAGTCTAGGTCTTCTCCAGCCAGGTTCATGGGTCCACCTACATGGATTGTTTGTTCGGATGGATCCCGATATAGACTTGACCAACTTCAATCTATTCGGCTTACTTCCTATAAGAATCTGCATCGGATATTCGAACTACGAAGATATACTTTTCCTGCGGATGAACCAATTGAAGTATTGAAAGGCCGTCATGTCTTTGCACCCATCCCAACCCAAGAACAAATAGTATTATCAACATCCGATGGGTACGTCTTTGCGTTACTGGAGAGCAGTGATTTTCTCGCCGGAATATACACACCTAGTAAAAACAAAAGCCGTAAAACACGGGCAAAAATAAACATGGAAAGTGGTTCGATTACCACATTGACCCGAGATGAAATATGTGATATTCCAGTAGGACCCAGTCGCTTGATTTTATCTCATTTCAGAGTAGAGCGTACAAACCACAGTCCCATACACCATTAGTTCAATTACAAAACATTCCAAATCTTGAATATAAAATTGTTTGTGATTCAAAGTCATCTGAAAATGTTATTAGTAACTCGTAATGACTATTACTTAGAATAAAAAATTTATGTATCATATTTCTCAAGCCTTCTATCCTTCGATAATGCCCCAGCTAGTCATTTTTGGAAATAATTTAAGGCCCGGATGCAATAGCGGGCATATAATATCTTTCTTCTGAGATTCGTACGGCCCGTAAACGTCGGTTAAACCCAAGATGGTGTGTATCTCTGAGTGTATCTCTGAGGTGTCCCTATTATTAAAATATTCAATGGAAGATACTGAGGATATCATCCGCGTTAAGGAGGTATGCAGCAACCTTCTTAAATCTAAGGAAGAATGTCCAACAATCGCTGCCAAATACTCAAAGAAATACAAAGAAGCACGAAGAAGTTCTTTGCTGCTGGACTGAACAACAGGAATGTTCGTACGGTTGAACCGATGTAGAGAGAGATTTGCGAACTTGGCTCGAAAAATGGTGTATCAAATGTCAGCTTGAAGGTTCATCCACACATAATGATAATTCTAGAGCGAGATTTATGCTCATTTGGAAAACCAGATTTACTATTACTATTTCTCGCACTTGGAAATTGTTGACACGCGTAAATCTTACTAACGTGCTTTGTTAAAAGTTCAGGTTCATTTTAATTAAATCAAATAGAAAAGTCGTCATAAAACTGATTTATTTTAATTAACATCTGAATAACATCACTGATTAATAAGATTGGTACAGAAAATTAGTGCAAAAAAATAACACTCAGAAATTGTGAATTTAACAAAATACAGTTCGCTTACCATTCATCATTCGATTTAGTTCATTACTCTTTCGCGTCTCCGAGAGCACTGATCTTCGAGTGCAAGCTCTTAAGGGAAACCGACAAATTCCAATGTTGCCAGAAAGGTAAAATCAAATACATTCAAAATTTGAAATATTTGCAACATCGGACGTGTCCTGATGAAGGACCATCAAGCAGGCCTAGGTACCGAGACATTAGTTGCTAGAAAGGTGTAAATAACCATGCTGACTGGTTATTGCCGGCGGTTCGGCAACGTAGGGTTTATTTACACAGATGCTCTTGTACCCTCCTTGATGATCCTTCAAATTAAAAGGTCTCAAACTTAGAACTCTCATTCTTTCCATCTCTCCAAACATTCCTTAAAGCGAAAGCAACAAACTAATGAAAGTTATAAACCACAAAAGGCAGATGCTAACAAAATGAGAAAGTTTCAAATGGCACGTACAGATTTAAAGAATGAGCATCGACAGAATATACAGAAAGATAATAGCTTAAATACAATATTGTGAGTCAGTCATTGAGAATCTGAACAGCAATTCTCCTGGGTACCTCTGCGGCGAGACTATTCATTGTAAGCATAGGGTCACTCATGTATTTTATATGAATGATCCGATGATCTCTTCTTATGGAGAGGAGCACCTTACGCACCCTCTGAGGACCATCGAGGGATTAACAAGAGAGATTGGTAAGGACCGTGGATTGCAAAGTGTGCATTTAGATACCTTGAAGATGGAGATACCTACTTGTAGCTTTGCGTGCCTGAAAGCCGAATTTAGGATATGCCATCAGTAAAGGAGGCCTTACGAATCAGATAAAAACGTGTCCTTTGACAGATTTGGCCTTCCAATCTATCGGCATGAAATAACATATAAGAATACTATTCATTAAAATGCTTTCAATTTTGAACAAACCTTTTATTTTTATTCTTCTATTTTTTATTCTTATCACTAACATGATAAGCTCTAATAAAATATCTAGAAGCTTATCTTCATGACAGAAAAATTCTCTAAAGCTCTGCAGCATCCAATTCTTAAAAGCGTACTTTTTGATGCTAAGACTCATCAACAATTAATTTTAAGAATGGACGAAAAATAATATTTGACATTCGTTTATTTATTCGGTAAAATTGTAGAGAACCTATTCCTCAAAAGACGATCCTATATCCAATAAAATCCTATCATTTTAAAAAATTTGGTAAGTACCAATAAGAAAAAACACATTGCTATCAAGAATAAAAAATTTTTTAACAATAGTTTTCATTTTCATTTCACTTTTTATTCAAGTAGATGATGGGGAAAGCCGTTATGAATTAATAACTGAGAACATTGATACCAGTCTATTTTTATCAATCCTATCAGAGTTCCAAAGCACGTATGATAATTAACACATTCTTGGCATTACTGATAAGAAGAAACTTTAGTCTCACGAATTGACAGATGAAGAGTTGATCATTGAAGTTATAAGATCACACTGTTAAAAATATACTTAATATTTAACTACCATTGCGTGTTTTAATAGAATTTCAGAGGATTTTGCTCCGTTTCAAAAGATTTTAATGGAGATTTTTCATAGGATTTCGAAAATTTCATGGAAATTTAAGATTTTCAGGGATTTTAATTAGCACTGTGCAAAGTAATTCGAACGGAACTAATGCCCGATCTTAGACCAATCTTAGAGCTCCGTAGGGAAACCAGAGAGAGGTCTAGACGTGACAGTACTGCCAAAGCGGATCATCTATGGACCTAATTTACGACGGTGAGAGATGAATATAGGGATGCAATACATGAAGCGAAGCAAGAACCAACTTTTGTATAGACATCGAGAAAGGAGCAGAGGTAGCTAGACTGAACAAGCTGCTTCCTCGAAACCCGGATGCTCTTCTCGGCACCCTAAAATTACCTCAGAGCAACTAAAGCCGCCTGTGATCTAGCTAGGTCCGAAACGGCGACTAGAAAACGACATTGTTACTACCTCTTAAGTTAGGTGAGCCCTGAAGTCTTTCAGTCCTTATAGGTCTTCTGGTCCGGATGGCATATATCCGGCATATATCCTTTGGAGAGCTGAATACGGCCAGATACAGCTGAGAACATCTGGGCGTGAAATAGGGTCATGGTATACTGAGGTGGAAATGACAACAATGCAGCTGGGACCCTCGGTACCTGAATTAGGTCCTGAGGATCTGAGAAAATCAAAAACTTGCTCCTTCTGCTGTTTTCAGAAATTTTCAACCTTTGCTTCCTTCACTTGGGCTTTCAGCAGTGAGGTATCTACATGGAGTGATGCACTTTCCTTGATTCTGATCTTTAAAATCAGACCGCAGGTCTCGGCTGCCTGCTCCGCAACTTTGCAAAGGAAAGGTCCTGTGCCAATCATCTCGTGATTTCTGACCATTTTTAGGACAGCATCTTTTCTATTTTCAGCGATGTTAGCTGCACCCAGAACAATCCCACGCATGGCAATATCAAGGGCCATAAGCTTGTTCTTCGTCCATTGAACCACCCGAAAGGAGTAGGGTAGAACCGGCATGGCAAGCATATTAGTCACAGATACCTTCTTCAAAGCCGACAGATCTGGAGACCAAATCTTTCGAAGAAGATGCTTCTATTTGCTTCGGGGAGACTTCTCTACTGATATTGCGTCCTAAATGCGACTTTGAGGCACGCCCAGGTACGTATAGTTGTCTCCAGTGTTAGGATGTTTGAGAACAATTATATCCACAAGCTCAAGGTTTTCAGAAACGTCAGTAATCTTTTCTCACTTTAGATTATTTTTGGCATACTTGTCCAATCCAAAATTCATACCAATCACTCCGTGTGCCTTTTGACGATTTTCAAAGCAATCTTGAGTTGGCATCGTCTAGAAGCTTAGATCCTTAGGTCATCAATATAAAATACATGATCTACCTTATGCGAGTTATGATTACTTTCGCTGCGGAGGTACACAGGAGAATTGCGTACTGCGAGATATATTGGCAGAATTGTGGTGCAACAGAGCAGAGGGCTAATGGTGTCGCCCTGAAAGACGCCGCTTTGGAAGGTGACACTGTCCGTTGTCATGCGATAATTTCCAGATGAGATACTGAATCTGGGTTTTCTAAGAAACATCAATCTAACTTTGCATTTCAATATCTGTAGACGAACCTTCAAGCTTTTCATCCGGCAGATGATAGGTCTAAGAGAGGTTCAATCAAAAGCTTCTCGGTAGTCTATCCAGACCAGCGACAGTGCGCGGTGGTGAGCTGCGGTGTCTTCGCAGACGCACCTGTTAAATAGCATGTTCTCTCGGCAGCCTGCTACACTGTTTTCCAGCCACGTTGTCCGTACATCTTACATCACTCAGGCTCAATTCTTCAAACAATCCTGTCCCTTGGGATATCTGTAAAGATCTTCTACAGGGAGTTCGAAAAAGTGATTGGCCTGTCATTGTTTGGGTTGGCTAAGTCGCCTTTCTCCAGTAGGAATATAGTGCGTCTTAACACCAGCCACTGCAAAATAGGCCTTTCCGATTTCGAATATTATGTGAAAATGCGGGCCATATATTGATGCGTAGAAGTGAACATCTTCCATCAGAAATTTTTGATACCGTCTGGCCCTGCAGCCGGAAAGTTCTTCGAGACCCTATGTGTTTTTTCCACCAATTCGACAGCGACTGGTGGTCTCTACCTCGTCGAGCCATTCGGGCCATGAATCTGAATGAAATTTGAATTTATAATGTGGAACTGGCTGCATCTAGTGATTCCGACAAATTCGGGGAGTTGAAAAAGAGGATGAACTTGTTGTCCCGACCATTTGGGCCGAATTGTCAAGTTCATTAGCCAGCCATTTTGAGAAAAAAATTCAAAAAGTGAGCACATTTGAAAAATATTTTTAAAAACTTTTTTCAATATTTAAAAATTCTGTGGACGGATATTGATAATACCCAAGCAGGTGAACAAAATATTCTTATGCCTTTTTTTGACAGAAGGAGAAAATCCAAAGTTATAGCAATTACAAAATTACAAAAAAACAAATGAAAATGAACATTTTGAGACAAACAACGCATGTTACAAAAAAAGTCAAGAAAAGAAGAATGTTTCTCTTTGAACACCTTACAATATTATTATTAGATTTTTTTAAATTTTGTTCAAAAATAGAAACTTCTAATTCTTATCGCACAAAAACATAATGAAGAATCAAAAATTCCATTTTGCGGTCAAACTGTACAAGATAACAAAAAAAGATGAATAGACGAAAGTTGTTCAACTTAGAACCACTCCACGCTGGGATGCATATTTTTTGTTCAAATCGTAAAAAATAACATTGAACATACACCATTTAAATTCATGATAAAACGACACAAGTTGCAATAATATGCATTGAAACAAACATTTTCTTCATACGATGCGCACTTTTTGCAATTAAAAAAAGGAAAACAACGAAAATACGTCTGTTTTTAATATCAATACATATTATGAATTGCAATAATATACATTTATTGAAAAGATATGACATTTTCACGATAGCTGAGGATAAAATTAAATGCAAAATCAGGAACAAATATTAAAGTAATCATGATAAATACAATTTGTACTTTATTTCGCAGTATCTAAATGAGCAATCACAGGTCGACCCATAGAAATAAATGTAATATACATTTGATATAATAATTTTGAACATATAATGTAGAAAATTTCGGATTTTGAACCAAATCGAGTCCGAAGCACGAGGTACGTGATGAGAATGTATTCTTTAAATCCGAACGAGTTTCAACAGAAGAGAATTCACAATCGTCAAATTACAGTTGTCGATGATGATCCAAAAGCTGCGCTTTACTCGAGAGGCTGTTCGAAAGATTTTTCCAACCTTGCTTAGTTGTTTGTTATTTAGTTATAAAACCTATAAATAATGATCATTTGAAAAAAAAATTTACAAGAAAATGGCGGATCAAGACATTTTTATGGAAATTGTTGTAAACAGGTACACATGGTGTTATCAAATGCCGCATATTTAGTTCGTGAATAACTCATAACATATTTTCGGATAATTCTAGTGAAAAAAAAATTCTTTTTCCGTTCTTTGATGTGAATAATTTATGATGAATTGCTATTGTTTTATAGATTACTTCTCCTTGTTTAAAGAACTAGCTCTGCTCCTCGATGAATTTTAATTTCATAAAAAACTTTCTGGAAAAATGTATGTCTCTCTCGGAGCTTCTCAAGGTGGAGTAATATCAATACATACGTTTACTTTGACAATAAATTGTCTGAGTTTCTCAAGGTAAAATAATTATACACATGCGAGAGATAATTTACTACTAACAAAATTATGTAATACTAATTAGATTATTTTATGACACCAATTCCTAAAATTATCCATCTACGCGATTTATGTTCGGGAAGGGGACAAATATCAAGGAACAGTATATACACGCGTAATATCATAATATTATTACTTACGTTGTTCTTGAAATTCTGCGTTAATCAGTCTTCTCTACATTTTGAAAAAATGGACATCCTTCATACTTTGGTCTTAACCTTTACTGTGATTCTGACTTTTATTGGTAATTAAAAAATAAATTATAATATCATTTTTTTTTATTTGCTTTATTTTTCGCGGATTTTCAAATTTGAAACCCAAAAATGAAACTTTTCCTTTTGTAACTCGAAAATGTAAAAGTTTTTCACATTTCCGAGAAAAAATACATCATAGGTAGAAAAACTAAGAAATAGGGATTTGTTGTGTATTTAAAACAGTTTTCGAATGATTTAATCTGTAAATTCCTCGCAATTTTTTCTTCTAAAACAACGATTTTGAATTTTGATTGTGACTTTGAAATAAGGAAAAATCGTTAAACTGTATATATCTTCATTTACATTAGAATGTTCACTTCTCGATAAGAAGAAAATTTTACACGATCACGTTCTTTTCTGACATTTTCACAATTATAGGGTTCTAATTGATTCCTCAATTTTTTGCCTTTTCACAGAAACATTATCAGGTATGTCGCATAAAACAAGGGACTTCCTGGCAAATCTTGAGGCGAGTAAGGAACATTCCAATCATCAAGGTAGCTACCGTTGAAATAAAAATTAATAACTGGAATATTAATTGATAACCAGATTTCATGCTGATATTTCATAACATTTAACAATTCTTATACCAGTGAATGTTTCACAAGCATATAACCTATCATATAATAGCATATAACCTACCAAGGTTTCAAAGCAAAATTTTCCAAAAAATATACAATACCGGAATTTTATTTATTTACTGAGCACCGTTTCAGCACATTGATCAATACAATTTCATATGATGAAATCAGTACACTTTTGTAAACTCATGACAATATCATAAATTGTTGAAACGTAGTACTAGAAAATTATACTGCGCGCTTGCATTTACAATTTCTTGTTAACCAGACCAAAATAGGTACTTCCACCAATGCGCAATTATAAAAAATCTCAAAATTTTCGAAGTAATAGAAGTATTTTGTTCTACTTTTTTAGTTCAAAATTTTACTATTCGTTTGAAAATTAACCTTTGCGTTAAAAATTCATTTTTTCGGATTGAAATTAATTTTATTGATTGAAGATTCATAATTTAGTGAAGAACTCATCCCCTTGGTTCAAAATTTAACTATTTTGTTGAAAATTCATTTTTTTTTGTGTTGAAAACAAATTCTACAAACAAAATTTACCTATTTCTTCCTTGGTTGAAACTTAATATTTTTTAGGTCAAAATTCATCCAGCTGATCGAAAATGCATACATATTTTCGAAAATTCATCTTTTTTGTTTAAAAACTCATCTCTCCTGGTAAAATTTCACCTTTGTTGGTTAAAAATGCCACTGTTTGTTGTGAATGGTCATTTTTAGAAAAAATAATTTTACACAAGGTGTTATTAAGTGCCTCATATTAAGTTTCAAAATTGCGCTTTCATTATTTGTAGAGAATTTTCAACGTTGCAAATTCCTAATTTTTTTTGCCTTTTTACATGAACACCTTCAGATACGTCGCCCAAAACAAGGGACTTTCTGGCAAACTTTGGGATGAGCAACGAACATGCGAATCATCGAGGTAGCTATAGAACTAATAAATATTGTTTACAGAAATTTTAATTGATAATTAGATTTTATGTTGAAATATCAAAACTTTATCAATCTCTTGAACCAGTAAATATTTTACACGCACGGAATCTTATTTTCCAATGCTTCAATGAAAAATGTTCCAAAGAGTTTACAATACTGGAATTTTATTTTTTTATTGGATACATTTTCTTCAGAAATTAACCTATCGAATCGTGATTTTTGGGCTCCAACCCTTAAAGTCAAAATCAACCCCTTGCCACCAAGCTGATATGAATTTGTCGAAAAATAATCTTCTTTTAAATTTTCACAGCGTAAATAGAGACTCTGATTTTCGGGCTCCTCAAAAATACCAACACTGATTCTTGGTCTCCAACCCTTAACGTCAGAATCAACCCTCTTGACACGACGCAGATATGACTTTGTAAAAAATAATCTTTCTTAGAATTTCACGGTAAACTGGAGTCTCTGACTTTCAGGCTCCTTAAAAATACCAAAAGTGAATTTGGGGCTCCAACCCTCAACGTCAAAGTCAACCCCCTTGACAGGATGCAGATATGACTTTGTCAAAAAATAATCTTTCTTAGAACTTCACAGTGTAAATAGAGTCTCTGATTTTTGGGCTCCTCAAAAATAAAAATATCGAATTTTGGGCTCCTGCCCTCAACATTAAAAAGCAACCCCTTAGTATCGGGCAAATGTCACTTTGGCAAAGAATTATCTTTTTTAGAAATATACTTTGTAAATGGAGTTTCTGATGCTTGAGACTAAAAATGTTATAGGGTGAATAGAGTATATGATTTTTGGGCTCCTTGAAAATTTAAATTTGAATTCATAGATAGGCGTTTGATTTTTTATATGTAGGGGTGGTTTTTGCCAAGAAAAAATCAAACATTTGTGAGCCCAAGAAAATCCCAAAACTACTTTCCATTTTGTTTTTCCATGTTTGAGATTTCAATTAGGGGTTGTTTTTTTAGATAGGGGTGGCTCTCGACGATTTGGTTTTGTGCATTTGTAAGCCCAAAATAAGCCCAAAATTATGGTGTACTTTGTTTCTTCCTAGTTTGAGTTTTTATATAGGGGGTCATTTTATTTCCGGTAGGAGCAGTTTTTGAAAATTGGTTGTTGGCGCGTTCAAGAGCCTGAAAATAGCCAAAAATTCTGTTCTCTTTGATTCTTAATTTTTCCAAACTGACTTGGGTCAAGCCAGCACCTCGACACCAAATTTGAATTTTCCAAAAAAAGTAGTGTAGCCGAAAAATCGGCAATACAGCCCAAAAAAAGCAAATAAAAAAACAAAAAAATTTCTGATACAAACAAATTTGGGAGCTTCGATTGTGGAGCTGCTCGCTTGATGGACCTTCTTCTTCCTGTAGTATAACGACAGTCACTATGATAATATAATATAATATTGAATAATTCATCATTATGGCTGTGTTCATACAATAAGAAAAAGGTGAATGAGCGTGGAAGTGGTTTGGAGTTCAAAGATCCTAGGCAAAAAAAAAATTCAACGTAGTATCTTGAGTTTGACATAATTAATATATAACTGCACGTTCTACAGTCGCAGCCTCGGGCGCAGTCGTTTATTTCGAAATTTCCATTTAAAACTCGCATACGTCAATATCAATATAGGATTGTGAACTTTGAAAAACATTCAATTATCTGTTTCTTGTTGCAGAATTGGATTCAGAGTTCGACTGTTTATCTAGTGGCGACCGTACCTCTCATATTCCTCGTCCTCTGCCTTCTAATTCTCCTGCCAACCATCGTTCTCAGGTTAAGTCCCCTCCTGCAGAGATTTCTGTTCGTGCCAGGTCGAGGTCTCCTTCTGCCAGGCATGCTTCTTTCCTCCCTTCTACCTTATTCGGGTATAGAATTGAATCTGTTCGGCTAATTCCCCACACTAATCCACATCAGATATTCGAAATTAGAAGCTACACTTTTCCTCCCAATAAACCAATTCAATTGTTTGTACCAAATGATGCCTATGCGCCCATGCAAACTGAAAAGCAAAATGTTTTAGCAACAATGACTGGTGACGTCTTTGCAATATTGCACAAGAAAAATACAATTCTGCGAGGAATATATCACATCAATAGCACAAAAACGCGGGTGAAAATGAACATGTACAGCGGCGCCGTTGTCGAAATGAACCGAGATGAAATGGATGAAACTCCCTTAGGCACCCGTAAACGAATTTCAGATAATTTTAGAATAGTATGTCTAAACGGCAATACGTTAAGCCATAAATGAACTTTGAACTAGAATCAGTTTCTTGAGTAAATGGTGGATGGAATGTTATTATTTCAAGAAAATTCATATCATTAAAAGTTCTGGTCACAAATTTAGCTGTTAAAAATTAATCATTTCTAAATGTAATAACTTCAACTTGTAAGCATTCTTAGTCAAACTAATAGAACAACAACTACAAAATTTGAAAGCTTTTAAATAAACTGATGTGAATATACTCATGTGAATACTATGGATTAAAAGGGGTTTGGACGTATTTAATCAGATTTAATGGGATTTTATAGGCATACGATGGATTTTACTTAGCTGGAACTTGCGTGATTTCAGTATATATGAAGGGATTAAATGTAATATTCTGGTAAGTTTTCGTCAGATGTCGAGAGTGATTAATCCTTTGTCACAATTTAATTATTAAGATTTTTACTATCTGAAAGTCAATGTTTGTTTTGAAGCCTAAGGTTAGGCAAAGTCTACGACAAACGCGTAGAGGATATAATCTTTTGAAATTTGTGTCCCTGTATAATAAAACTGTTATGACGTCAGACATCATGAAACTTTAATCTGAAAAATATATATTTATTAAATCATCCGAGTTTCTCAATGTAAAATAAGATTAATAATACGTATATTAGTGGTAATCAAATGCGTTAATTAGAAAATGAAGTTTCAAAATTATACACTAATTAGCAATGGAGCCATTTTTTAATTTTCGGCTGCACAAATTATTCATTATATCTCACAAAAAATATTTATGATGCAAAAACTGGTCTAAGTGTACTCAAATCAAGTTTTGAGAGTAAAAAGAATAAATTAGAATGAGAAAATATTCATTACATTAATTGATCAAGGGTATTGAAAAAAAGGTTTGAATGATAATTTGCAAATGCTTATCTCAGAAGCCTTAAAAAAAACTTCGCTCAGGAAAGTTTTTATAGGTCTTTCACGCCTTTTCTATTGACTTTACCCATTTTTTGAAACAATGAATATTAATTGTACTATTTCTAAGAAAACAAATATTTTTGAAACAATCGCATACGAAACTCGACTTCTCGTACCCGCGTAGTCGAATCGAAGTGCCCCAACTAAATTTTTCTATTGCTTGTGTTCGACACCAGGTACTATGCTTTCTAATAAGTTAATGTGACTAATGTGATTAATATGTGTTAGTTTATAATTATTTTTGTGTTCATAATCATTTTGTGGTCATATCATAAAAAATAGGTTAAAATGCGTTAAAGTAGTTCCAAGTTCAGAGAATGTAGGCTAAAAAATTCCACATCTGATCAGTGTGCAAGTGGAGGTGAAATAGCGTCATTTTAGGATCTTGAGTTTGACAACTGTATGTTCTTAATATTCAACATACAAAAGGTTTCACAGCGTAGATACGTGTTTTCGAAATGGGAGACTTCAGCTTCTCAAAATTCAAAGTAGGAGCAATGGATTTTCGAAAATATATTTATTCTGCCGATGTGCGAAGTTACTTATCTTCATCTTGCGCATTGCGCATCTTTTGCGTGGATTCGCATATTATATTCGTCATATGACGCATGACATCATGTCATATAACACATGCAAAACATGTCATATGATACATGACATGACATATGGCACATGACATGAAGTGTCATATGACACATGACATGACATGACATATGACACGTGGCATGACATGTCATATGACACATGACATGACATAATACATAACCATGTCATGTCATATGTCATATGTCATGTCATGCCATGTGTCCTCTGTTGTGATGTCATCGCATGTAATGTTACGCTAAGTCGTTTCATGTCATGTCTTCTCATGTGTCAAGTGACATGTCATGTCATGTGTCACGTCATTTGTCACGTCATTTTTAACGTCATTTGTTACGTCATGTGTCAGGTCATGTGTCATTTCAGATGTCATTTCATGTCATGCGCCTCGTCATGTGTCATGTTACATGTCATGTGATGTGTCATGACATGCCATGTCATGACATGCCATGTCATGACATGCCATGTCATGTGACATGTCATTTCATGCCATGTCCTCGAGGGTAACTATTAAAAGCTATTAAGAAAAATTCACAGTTAAATATTACGTCAGAAAGGAAGGGGGGGGGGGGCTGGTTCAACAAACCTTATGTATCCTTACGTGGGCGGGGGGAGGGAAGTCAAAAATGGTCAAAATCGCCGGTACGTAATTAATAAATGGCCCCTTATACACATTTCCCGTACAAAAAAGCGGAAAACATAAATTATTAACAATATTAACTGTCCTTTGAAACTTTATGAGAAAATATTAATTTTTTTCAAATACTTATTTCAAGCAAAAGACACTAACCGGAAACATGTATATAATATTGTTCATGATTGATTAGATAATGTGAAAGTTTTAATTCAACCGTGCATGAAATTATATTATTTGCAGATTTAATTTCTAGAATTTCAAATTAAGGGCTTATCGATCGTTTCCAAATTAATTATATTTTATTTATCTTAATACGCTACTTTTTCACCTAGTGTCGACTTCAGATTTCATAATTTTTCATTTTCGACCCACCTTACTGAATAAACTGGATTATACTATATATATAAAAACATAAATGTTTTTGAACTAATTATAATGTAAAATTCAAGCCAGGAAAATAATGAAATATTCAAAATTATCACACTTGATTGTTTATTAGGTGCTGAATTACATTTTTGTACATTTATTTTTTGCTGCGGGTGTAAAGCGGTCGTCACGTGACGTAATTAAAAATGTGGGGAAGTATGTCTTCTTTTTATTTCACATCATCTGGAATATGCATCCGGTTATTTCAACATTTTTATTTAGCACCTCCGAGTCAGGACTCAGGTCTAATTGTCTCTGCATGCTCCAGTTTGTTTGTGGACACCTGCATCTGTGAAGGTTAAAAAAGTTTATTATGAAAGCGTTCGAGATTGATAAATTTCCAATTTTTGTTGGTTAAATTTATATCATTTTTGAAATTGATATTTCAAGATATTTAAAGAAGCGCTTTTTAGAAAAGAAGAAAATATCTTCCGATCCAACTCACCTGACCAGTAACACTTTCTTTTATAGCATTTGTATTGCAATTCATTCATTTTCTTGTCATCAAAACCATTAGTATAGCAAATTTTCGCACCACTATATTCCTGAAAACATATTTTTTTAAATTATAATTACAGGTAAAATCAACCATTTTTGAATATCAGAAAACCATGGAATATTTTGATTACTTACGGGGCAGAAGGAGACAGGACATCCAAAAATCATATCATTCTAAATGAAATATCGTTTCAGTTAGTAGGAGTACTTTATTCTTATTAGTGTAGAAAGGAAATAGTATCATAGATATAAAGAGGAAGTAATTCTTATATGTTATATATAATGTAGAAATTTTAAATAATTATTCTCATCTGATAAAGGAATAGTAAGGAGTAGTATACCTGTACGTGAGGAGTGGGACCCAATTAACACAATTACTAGCCTGAGCAGTCACATGCTTGTACCAAGATTCAGAAAACAAGACACTTGCGACTTCCCTGGTGGTCACCCAGTGACAATATATTTCCCACTCAAAGCAATAACATGTTACAAGCGAAGCAGGTAACATTAGCCCACTACGAAACCTGCTCGAACCTGTTCGTGTAATCTTGACGGTTCCTCACCGGAATTTGGCGAAGGAAACTGTACATGATCCTGAGAGGGAACATGTAGGCAAGCTAACCTTTTAATGATAATGTACAGGTTCCTTCACGGAGTGATTTTAGGTGCGGGTTCTTGTACCGGAACTTGTTCCAATTCATAACCCTGCATAGAAACTAATCCACGAGGGTTCGCTAGTGGCTTGGCTCTCTTCACAGAAAAGAACTAGGAGTAAATTTTGTTGCAGGTAATTTAGCATTTTTGCTCGCTGGTGTAGGTAGTATTTAAATATTACCTATGGTGGCAGTAATCTGTCTGCTATTACCTGCTCTGATGGGTAAACAGATAATATTACCGTGAGCTAAGAGTAACTGTCATTGCTTCTTGCAATAACCCCACATATTAGTCTTTACAAGTGAAAAGGTGAGTGTTTACATTTGCAATATGTATAAATTTTTTAACTATTTGTGCGCACGGGCCATAACCATCAATCAATTATGCAAATATAGCTCTTTGTGACAATAAATGTGACATCTCTCAAAAGTCACCAAAGCCTTTAAACTCGAAGGTATTCTTTCTGGGTTAGAATTCCCATGACTGATTACCCACGTGAAAAAATTGTACGGAAAGCGTTCTGCGGCAATTCCATTAGAAATTCCATACGGAAATTCTACAAAAATTTCTACAAACTAATTTTGGACTGAGTTTAACTTCCGGTGATGAACTGCGCCCGCGAAAATCATACTCCGGACATCACACCCGTGCATCAAGTATGCTAACAACATCTTCTTCGAGAAAATTATGCTACCCATGTCAAAACCTCGCACCTACTGTGGGTTCCTCGAGGACATAAGATTGAACCAATGCCTCAGGT
>CAKNXH010050809.1:0-10869 GCA_932178445.1 Andricus quercusramuli
AATTTTTTTCCGTCTCTTGTGTGGGTTTTCCAAAAATTTAATTTTTTTATTTTTAATGCGATTATTTATGATTAAAACAAAAAATACAATTCTTTAAAAAAATTCTTTATGACAAATTTGTATAGCTCTTTCTTGTGTGAGCAACTTTTGCCTATTAATTTTTTCATAGCTTGTGTCGTTTGTCCCAAAATTTAATTCTTTCATTTTTAATCTTATTTTCTAAGATTAAAGGAAAAACAATGGATTCTATCAAAAAGTGATTGCCAATGTAGATCTTTTTTGAATGCACAATTTTTGTCTATTCGTCTTTTTATACCCTTGTGTTGTTTTTCCAAAGATTTAATTTTTCTATTTTTAATGCTATTTTTTACGAATAAAACAAAAGAAACGCATTTTATCAAAAAGTGATCAATAAAAAATTTGCAGATCTTTTTTACATACACAATTTTGCACTCTTTGTTTTTTTTTTTCATATTCTGTATATTTTGACCGCAAAATGGAATTTTTGATTTTTTTGCGATAAAAATTTGAATTTTCGATTTTTCAAAAAATAGAGAAAAGTCTTATAACAGTATTGTAGGGTGTTCAAAAAGAAACATTTTTCTTCTCCTGAATGTTTTTCTTATCGTGCGTTGTTTGGCCTAAAATGTTCATTTTCGTTTGTTTTTTGGAATTTTGTAAATGCTATAACTCCCGTAATTTTTGTTTGATCAAAAAAATTCATTGTGATAAATTGTTTATCTTTTTGAGTACTACGAATATACGTACATAGAATTTTTAGATTTGAAAAAAAAGTGGTCTCAACAATTTTGAAAAAGCGCTCACTTTTTGAATTTTCATCCAAAATGGCTCGCTAACGAACTTGAACTTCATTTTAGGATACTTGAAGAGTATACCGAAGCCCGAACCAATCTGTCAATTCTTTCGAAAGTTATCGTGCTAACAGACTAAAAATCTACATACATACACACTCACATACCCACATACACACATACATACAGACAGAAAGACACTTTCACGAAAACCTGTTTTTTGGTTTCAGATGGTCTCAAAACGTGGACATTTGACAACAGCGGGGGGGGGGGGGGGGGGCCAAATTTTACACAAATCTAATACCTTCTCTGATGAGAATGTATTTCACTGTCAATGTAATTTCTTACGAATGAAACAAAAACTGCACATCCTATCAAAAAGTGTTCGATAACAAATTTGTAGATCTTTTTCTTACACACAAACATTGTTCAATCATCATTCGTCGTATCTTGCATAGTTTGGCCGTAAAAATGCATCTTTGGATTTTTAATTATTTTTTGTGCAATGAAAATGTGAATTTTCGATTTTTGAAGAAAATTCAAAAAGTCGTTATGATAATCTTGCAGGGCGTGCAAAAAGAAACATTTTTTCTCTCTTGACTTTTTTTTCGTATCGTGCGTTTTTCGGCTGAAAATGTTAATTTTCGTTTCTTTTTTTGGATTTTGAAAATGCTGTAACACTGAAAATTTTCATTTTATTCAAAAATGTCATGAGAAAAAATTGTTCAAATTTCCGAGTACTATGAACAGCCGCGAATATAATTTTCAAATTTTGAAAAAAAATGGTCTCAAAAATTTTCAAAATGGTCTCACTTTTTTAATTTTCATCGAAAATAGCTGGCTGACGAACTTGACCTTCATTTTAGGATACTTGAAGAGTATACCAAAGCCCAATCCAATCTGTCAATCCTTTCGAAAGTTATTGTGCTAACAGACTAAAAATCTACATACATCACCCACATACACACATACAGACAGACACATTCGTAAAAACCTGTTTTTTGGGTTCAGGGGGTCTAAAAACGTGGACATTTGACAAAAACCAGGGGGGTCAAATTTTACACTAATCTAATACCTTCTCTAGATGAGAATGTAAAAACTACAATTTTAATTAATATTTTGGCTCATTTCTAAATATTTCTTTTTACAATTATACAGCCTTACTTTTTTTCGAGAAGAATTTGTTTTTATTAGAATAATAAACAATAAAAATTATGAACATTCAGAAATTATGATTATGAACGTTTATAATTTTATTTTATTTAACTTTCAATTACATTTTCGATGAATATAACTTTCTTCTAATTCTAACTATTATTGCAATGTTAAACGATTGAAAATATGAATTCATCTGTGTTATTTTTCTTAAAAAACATTAAAATTTGAATTATTTTTGGAATTCAAAGAAGTTTAGCAAATTTAAAAAAATGTATTTACCCTTGACTCATTTATGTTTAAAGAAAATGGAGTCAACTAAGAATATCTTTCCGCTGACTTTTCTCTATTCTTGGTATATTCCCAAGAATGATTAATTATTTAAAAAATTGTCATAAACAAATTCAGAGTTTAGCCATTTTTCCACGAATAGAGTTTTGGGTATTTTTCAACAAATAGCCTAATTTCTTTTACAGAATTAACTAAGAATATCTTTCCAATGACTTTTTATTTGCATGATTCTTTGCAAATTTTCAAGAATTATTAATTTTTAAAATAATTTTCGCAAACAAATTAAGACCTTGGCCTTTCTTCAACGAATATGATAAATTAGTTTAGCGTATCAAGAAAGAGTGTATTTCCAATAACTCTTTTATACAATACTTTGCAAATATACAATAATTATTAATTATCTCAAAAATTTTCATAAATACATTCAGAGTTTTCCTATTTTTCAAGCAATAGGTACAGTTTGTTTACGGAGTCAAATGGGAATGTCTTTTCGATGATTATTTTATATGCTGCTTTGTAAATTTACAAGAATAAAATTATATTATTTGTAATATAATTATTTTTAATGAATTGGCTTAATTTGTTTACAGAACCAAAAGAAATATATCAAGAATAATTCTTCCCTATGTTACTTTGCAACTTTACAATAATTGTTAATTATTTTAACAATTTTCATAAACATATTCAGAGTTTGGCTGTTTCTCAACGAATAGGCTCAATTATTTTTACGAATTCAACTAAGAATATATTTCGGATGACTGTTACCTATAAACCTTTGTAAAATCACAATAATTTTAAATTATTTAAACAATTTCAATTAAAAAGCTAAGAGTTTGGCTATTTTTTAACGAATAGGCTCCATTTTTTATAGAATCAAGTAAGAATATCTTTCCAGTGACTTTTTGCTATAATGTTCTGCAAATTTCAAAAAATGAATCATTATTTAAACAATTTTGATAAACAAATCAAGAGTTTTGCTGTTTTTTAAAGAATAGGCTTAATTTATTTACGGAATCAATAGAGAATATTTTTCAAATAACTTTTTCCTATGTATGTTACTTTGAAAATTTACAATAATTGTTAATTATTTAAACAATTTTCACAAACACATTCAGAACAATTTGTTTACGGAGTAAACTAAGATTGTCTTTCCGACGACTATTCAATATGTTTTGTAAATTTACAAGATTTATTAATTATTTAAACAATTTCGATTTAAAAATTTAGAGTGTAGCTATTTTTCAAGGAATAGGCACAATTTGTTTACGGAGTCAAAAAGTATGTCTTTCCCGAAACTCTTTTTCTATGTTTCTTTACAAATTCAGATTTTGGCTATTTTCAACGAATTTTTTATATTCAGCAAATTTACAAGATTTATTCATTATTGGAACAATTTTCATTAAAAAATTAAGAGTTTGGCTATTTCTGAAAGAATAGGCCCAATTTGTTTCCAGAATCAACAAAGAATGTATTTCCAATAACTATTTTCTACGATACTTTGAACATTTATAACAATTATTAATTATTTGAACAGTTTTCATAAAGAAATAAGGAACTCAGCCATTTTTCAACGACAAGGATCAATTAGTTTGATGCATCAAGATTTTTACGATACTTTGCAAATATACAATAATCAATAATTATTTATATAATATTCATAACCAAATTCAGAGTTTAGTTATTTTTCAACGAAAGGTATTTTTTTACAGAATTATCTAAGAATATCTTTCCGATGACTTTTTCTGTGATACTTCGTAAATTCTCAAGAAAGTACATATTTCCAATAAGACTTTCCTACATTACTTTTCACATTTGCAATAATTATTATTTATTCAAACAATTTTCATTAACATATTCAGAGTTTGGGTATTTTTCAAGGAATAGACACAATTTGTTTACGGAGTCAACTAACAATGTCTTTCTGATGACTCCATTCTATGTTGCTTTGTCAATTTAAAGTAATTATTAATTATTTAAAAAATTTACATAAACAAATTCAGAGTTTGGATATTTATCAACGAATAGGCAACATTTTTTTACAGAGTTAACTAAGAATATATTTCCCATAACTTTTTTCTGTGATTCTTTGTAAATTCCCAAGTATTATTAATTATTTAATAATTTTTACCGGCAATTTGGAGGCAACTAAGAATATCTTTTCGAGGACTATTTCCTATGATACTTTGCAAATTTATAGTAATTATTAATCATTTAAACAATTTTCCGAAATATATTTAGTGTTTGTCTATTTTCAAAGGAATAGGCTCAATTTTTTATGGAAGCAACGAAGTATGTATTTCAAATAAGAATTTCGTACATTAGTTTGCACATCTATAATAATTATTCATTATTGAAATATTTTTCATAAACATATTCAGAGTTTGGGTATTTTTCAAAGAATAGACACAATTAGTATACGGAGTCAACTAAGATTGTCTTTTCGATGAACTTTTCTATGTTGTTTTGTAAATTTATAAGAATTATCAATTATTTAAACAACTTTTAAGAAAAAATAAGAATTTGGCTATTTTTAAACGAATAGGGTGAATTTTTTACAGAATCAACTAAGAATATCTTTTCGATGACTTCATTAGGCTCTTCAAATTTCACAAATTTATTAATTATTTCGAATATTTTGATAAGCAAATTAAGAGTTTGGCAATTTGTCGAAGAAACCCTCCCGTAAAAAAATCATGCTCGACATTAGTGAAAACCGAGGTTAAAACGCAGCGAATACACAACTCGGTCATATACGTCGCAGATGGTCATCCATCCGAGTGCTATGCGCACTCGAAATGGCTTGACATCTAGACTCTTCTCGAGACGAGATCATTTACTGTGTATTTCTATGAAAATTTGTACGCGCCGACATTTTATAGGTTTTTTTTTTTTTTTTAAGTGGCATGAAAATGTTTATAGTTGCACAAGTATTTATTCTGCATCGTGAGAGTGTATGCATGCGAAGACATGTACAAATCAAAATTATTGAAGTAAAAATTAATTTCATGGTATTTTATTGAACTTCATTCCCAAATATAATAATTACATGCAAAGAAATTGGTCGCGCGCGTATAAAGCTCTACTTTCTTTTTAACCGAACAATTGCCTCATTTACCTCATCCCTACTAATCTCGTTTTCGCTGTCCTCGTTTCGCTCTACCGCTTTTCTTCCTTCTCCCTTCACCCTATTTTCCACACCTCCTAACAGCGCCTTGAATTGCTTCGTCCACTCTTTCATTCCTATTTCTTCATTTATGCCCTTCCTTCCTCCTCTTTCCCTGTTTATCACTTCCCATTCCCTCCCTTCCTTTACCGCTTTCTCTACCTCTTCCATGTACCTTTCTTTTTCCTTCTGTCTTTTCTCCTTTATCATTCTTTCGTGCTCTCTCTTTCTCCTGTTGAGTTCTCCTTTTGTCATTTCCCCTTTCCTCCATTTTCTTACACTTTCCTTCATCCTTTCTTTACTTTCCCTGCATTCATCGTGCCACCAACCTCTCCTAAACCCCTCTTTTTCTCTTGGTCTCACCTCTTCCCTTACTTTATCAATCACTCCTTTAAGGTTTTCTAGTAGCTTGTCTACTCCTTCCTCTTCGAAACCTCCTAATTTCCTCCTATTTTTTCCTATTTTCTATTTTTTCTTTAAATTCTCTTAATTTTTCCTCCCCCCAAAAGCCCATTTTCAATTTATTTCCCCTCTTTCCATTCCTCATTCCCCTACCCCGCTTTTTAGGGGTAGGCGAGACTTGCTCGGTTGGAAAATAGTGAATAGGTATATAGGTATAAAGTAGGTCGGTATATGGGTATAAGGTATATAGGTGTATAGGTGTGAGGTATAGATGATTTAGATTGATCTGGAATTCTTGTGTTATTTATTTAAATGAAACGTTCATTCCGCAAGACTGCTCCGACCCAGGTTGCTGATCAATCTCTCTAGCGATCACCCCAAGTGAAGAGCCTCATAAAACTGTTATGCGTGGTTCCCCACTTGGGCCCATTAGTATCCAAGGTCTTTGTTTCAGGCATCATTCACTCTACTGTCACTCAGTTTACAAACTATTTGTCGCCACACTTTTCTGTTCTGGCATATTACTCTAGCATCCTTCACGTCCATGCATTTTTTCCTGCAGGCTCTTGTGTTTCTATGGCTTCTTATATCTCTTCGGATTAGTGTCTCATTTACAGATTCTAACCATTCTTCCGGCGGTCTACCTCTGGGCATTCTGCCATTTACTTTACCTTCATATGTGACGTGCGCCGAAGAAAGGGGGCTTACTCTGGAAAGCGAGATTTTTCAGGACGAGCGGTCGAAGTCGACCCGATAGACGCGACTTTTAGAAGAGAGGGAATCCCACGAAATCTTCCCTCTCCGCTTGCCTCTACATTCGCAGGCATATAGCGGCGCTGCTCACGGACGGGGTAAAGATGAGACGCGGAGATGTAGTGGTGAGTGGTGGGAGGTGTTTCACGGGATCTCGAGCTCTCGAGCGAAAGCACGATTTCTCGGGTACATATCAACTCAATTATTAGCAATAATAACGCTGGAAATTTTTTTTCGATGGTTTCATCAAAAAGAGCAACTCAAAAACTATCGAAAGGTGTCAAAACCTCGATTTCGATTTTTCCAGAGTAAGCCCCCTTTCTTCGGCGCACGTCACATATACTTGCTTCGTCAGTCGTTCATCTTTCATTCTTTCAAGATGTCCGAACCACCTTAGCTGATTTCTTTCCCATATGTCACCTACAGGTCCATGTCTCGCTACCGTGTAGTACAGTCGGTCCGAAAATAGAGTTATGTGTGGCCATTTTAGCTCTTTTTGATATGTTTTTATTTGTGAGGATGGACCCTGCTCTATCGATAACCTGCTCACCCTTATTTATGCGCCTATCTAACTACCCATCTATTTTTCCGTCGCTAGTGAATAGGCTACCCAGATATACGTACTTGTCAACTTGTTCTAATCTCTCATCATTTAGGACAATGTTGCATATTGTTTTCTCACTTTTTCCCTCAAACACCATGACTTTCGTTTTATTCACGTTAATTTTGAGGCCCATGTTCTTCATGCTTGTATTAAGTTTATTCAATATTCTTTGCAAGTCCTTGATTGACTCTGCCATAACAATCTTGTCATCTGCGAAAGCTAACCCACGTACCTTGACGGTTTTGAGATCTACACCTTCTTCATCGAAGAGGGCAGTTCTTAAAAATTCTCTTCTTTAAAATCCGTGATAATGACTGTTGAATCTTTTGTATTTCTGGAAAAACTTCGAAAATGCTTTAAAATCTTTAAAAATGTATTTTGAAAAATTGAATCTAATAAAATCTTGTCAAAGGAGGGACTTCGATAAGGCCGTTTATCGCCCCCCTCCCTGGATCATATTTTCTGTAGTTTATTATCGAGATTATTTTTTTGTATAATGTGGAAAATATAAGGCTTCCAAAAATACATATACTTTTTGTGTTAATCGATAGGACCCCTATGAAAAAAACGCTAAACTTAGCTTGTTTTGCAAAAATACACAATTTTTGTAGTTTTTGCGATCTTTATGTAGTTATTTCTTATAGAGCGCAACCGAGTAACAAAACGATTTTCACATATATGGTGCACAAATACATGGGCTACTATATGCATAATAATCTTCGTGTTACTAGTTACTACATTGCGCTCATGGTAACAAATAAATAAGTTGAATTTTGGATAATATTTGATAACGTGCTAATTGACTTATTTTGTTATATTTTCTTTCCCAAACTTTAACTTATTTTTTTTTACCATGAGCGCAATGTAGTAACACGACGATTTTTATGTATATATAGTAGCTCATGTATTTGTGCAACATATATTTCAAAATTGTTTTGTTGCTTGGTTGCGCTCTATACGAAATAACTACATAAAGATCGCAAAAACTACCAAAATTGCGTATTTTGGAAAAACAAGCTAAGTTTAGCGTTTTTTTTCATGAGGGTCCTATCGATTAACACAAAAAGTATATGTATTTTTGGAAGCCTTATATTTCCCACATTATAAAAAAATAAGAATGATCTTGATAATAAACTTTAGAAAATATGATGGGGAGGGGGGGATAAAGGAAATTCAATTATCGAAACCCCTCCTTTGTGCAAACTGTTCGAAATAATACAGATAAATTTATTAAAACTTTTTTGGTTTGAATATTTATAAGTCGTACTGCATTCTAGTTCAAATTGTTAGAACATGAAAAAAAATGGTATATGCCGCGAATAACAAATACCGTACAACCGTTCTATTCTATTGTTAATGAGCGAGTTGAAGAGGTAAGGGAAAGGAGAAGAATAGTTAAGAGGGGGTGTGGGGAAAGTAGAGGCAGATGATTAGGTGCGAGATGGTCAGGTACGGCGAGATGCAGAGAAATGAGGAGGTGAAGGGATGCATAGTTATAGGAGAGAAGTGAGAAGAAGGGTAATGGAATATTGTGTGGGTGGGAAGACAAGAATAGTACGGGAAGAGTGAGGGCGAAGGGAAAGGGTCCAGGAGGGGTGAATCATGAAGGGAAGGAGTGGAAATGAGATGTAAGGGAAGGGGAAATTAAAGGTAAGTGGAAGATGTCAGGGGAAGGGATGGTTAATAATCACTACTTGTGATTCAATTTACGATAATATATGTATATATAGATAGGCTATATTTAGATACGAAACCCTTTTTTCTTTAAAATATTTTGAATTTGTTTTTCACTTTTTGCAATCTCCTAATATCTTCTAATTCATCTTAAAACGATATATCTACGATTTTTCCAATATTCTAAAATATTTGTGTGTAAAGTAGAATTCTGCTCTTTTAAAAAATTCTTTGATCAGAAAGAAAAGTCTACTTAAATAGGGGAAAGTTGCCTAAGACGAGCCCCCTTCCATATTTTCCGAAAAATTTCGATTTTAAGGAACTTCAGAAGCAAAACCGATTATTGAAATCATAGTTTGATGTTTGCTTCACAAAGTGCATACACTTAAAAGTTCAAAAAATATTTAAAAGGCAGTGAACTTCAATGTTGAAAAAAATATGTATTTGACCCGTCCCTGGCGGACCGGCCGAACGCAAGCATTACGCTACAACGTAATGGTGAAGTAATGCTAAAGTAATGGTAAAGTAATATGACATTAAAATTATTGAAAGAAGCAAAATAAATATGTGAACTGTTGCAATTATAATAATACGTTAAAATTTACGTTGAATGGTCATGCCGTAATTGCAACAAGTTGCTTTTTCAGCGTTAAAAAATAAAAAAACAAAGTGGCTGCCATTGAAGTCGGGCCCCTGCATGTAATTAAACATTAGATATTGATAAATTTCGTTCGTAGCGTATTGTTTAAACATATTCTTTACATTTATGACATATTAGTTACGCAAAATACATTATAAAACATAAAGTAAGCTTTAAATAAGGTCTCACAGAAAATAACTATAAAAAATTTCAAGAACTAAATATTTATAAAAATTCATAAAATTTCAATTATTATTCACCTCAGATCAAGAATTTACTGATATAAATCGAAAAAGCAACATATTTAAAAAAAATTCTTATTCATGATGTAAAAGCAATAAAGAGGTTAGGTCATTACCACTGGAGAAACACAAGCAGATTTCGCTTTGACCTACATTTTTCTAGCCTAACCAGGGCTCGTCTTAGGAATTGCACATGATCACAATTTTTTAAATATTTTTAATAAACAGCATAAAATTTAATAAAACGTTAGCACCAATTGCAAAGTTTACAAAATTATCTATCAAACAAAAAAATAACTAACTCCTTTAAATCATTAAAAGTTATTAAATCACAACTTCTAAAACGGGTAAAAGTTCGTTTTCTAACGTACAATCGTATATTGTGCTACATGTGCGGAAAGTAGGCAGACACACGAGTGTGAAGTTTGCTGTACGAGCCAGAGGCGAGTCGGAGGGGAGTTGTAGGCGAGTCGTAGGCGAGTTGGAAGCGAGCCGAAAACAAGCCGGAAACGACCCGAAGATGAACCGATGGCAAGTACTGTAAACTTCACAACTGTCTACTTTCAGCACCTGTTGCACTCGATATTTTTTGTAACAAAAGCAGGAAATTTTCGCTTTGAGGAACAATAAGAATAATTTTGTTGGAAATTTATGATAATTTTTTGAAATTTATGGTACAATTACAAAGAAATACCGAAAATTTCCGGAAATTTTCGGTGAATATTTATATTATCGAAAATGTCCAGAAATTCAAGGTATCCACAGCTTTTTGGAAAAAATCCGAAATTTTCCGGAAAATGCTAAATTTCCAAAATTTCCGGAAATTTATGACAAGTGGCTAAATTATCGGAAATTTCAGGTCTCCAAAGCTTTTTGGAAAGATTCCAAAAATTTCCAGAAATTTATGGAAAATTAATAAATTTCCAGTAGTTTAGAGAAAATTGCTGAATTACCGGAAATTTCAAGTAGCCAAAGCTTTTTGGAAAAAATTTCCGGAAATTAATGGAAACTTGATAAATTGAAATTCAAGAATTTTAAATCAGAATAAAATCAAATTCAAAATCCCATTTAACGTCCAACAATCAATTCAATATATAGAATTCCAAGAATTCAACGATTAAATTTGGACAAAC
>CAKNXH010050810.1:0-16310 GCA_932178445.1 Andricus quercusramuli
GGAAGGAAGCGAAACTCGAGAAAGAAGAAGCTGAGAAGTATCAGCGATTGAAGGAAGAATATGGAGAAAAGCAAGTGGAACTCCAACTTTTCCGTTTATTCCACAATGAAAAAGAAATTGAGAGCTTGGAGGACACGCTACAGAAGAAGAAACACGAAGTGGAAAAGGTCGAAATGAAGAAGGAAAAAGCCGAAGAGGTTGTAAAAGAGAAGAAGAAAGAAGTTGGCAAGCTGGGACGTGAACTCGCAAAAATTGAACAAGACATCAGGGAAATGGAAGTGGAGATCACGAAGAAGAGGCCAACTTTCATCAAAGCAAAAGAGCAGGTTGCTCACATGAAGAAAAAATCTGAATCTGCTCGTAAATCTTTAGCTCAAGCCAGAACTGCTAATGAAGCTCACAAGAAAGACATCAATGAGTTGCAGGAGGAACTTCGCCAGGTGGAAGAAGCTAAGGCTGAATACGAGGCAAGCATTGCTGGTCAGTCTCTATTGCAAGGAAGAGACGTTCAACTTGAAGATGAACAAGTTAGCGAGTATAATCGGCTGAAAGAAGAAGCAGGCAAACTAGCAGCCAGGTATCTTCAAATGCTCGATTCCATCAATCGAGAACAGAAATCGGATCAAGACAAGCTCGACAATGAAGGCAGGAAAAAAACGGAAATAGAGAATAAAATAAAGCAAAAAGGACAAAAGAGAGATGAAGCGATGAAGCGCGTTGAGAAATTGGAAGAACACATTAAAGCTTCAGAAGCTTCTTTGGAGGAACAGAAGAAAATAAAAGCTGATTTGCAAACTGATTGTGGATCTTCCAAAGACAAGATTCAAAGCCTCCAACAAGAACTTGAAAACATTTCTGAACAGCTTGGAAACGCGAAAGTTGATAAACACGAGGTTTCGAGGAGCAAGAAGAGAACTGAACTTGTGGAGAATTTCAAAAGACTTTATCCGGGAGTTGTAAGTATTTTTTTATTATTTTAACTAGTTTGGTAATTTTGGCTTCCATATCGAGAATTGGGCAATACAGGGTGTCTACTCACCTGGAAAACCTGGAATTGTCAAGGCATTTTATTTAAAGTCAAGAAATTTTTTCGAGAACTTGCTTACATTAATAAAAAATTGTAATATCAAATTAAATAACAATGTTTTTCATTCGTAAAAGCAGCTTCATATTACTGGATTTAACTATTTGGTTAAAAATTAATTTTTTTAGTTGAAGATTCATAATTTTAAATGAAAATTCTTCACTTTAGTTCAAAATTTAAATATTTTGTTTCAAATTTGTTTTTATTTGGATGAAAATAAATGTTTTAAATTGAAAAATTAACTATTTATTTGAAAATTAATGTATTTTGTTGAAAGTTCTACTTTTTTTGTAGGAAATTAATATTCTTAGTTGAAATTTCATCGTTTTGGTAGAGAATTCAACTATTCCTGTTGAAAATTCATCACTTTAGTTGACAATTTATTTTGTTTGGTTGAAAATTATACTACTTGGTTAAAAGTGAAACTCTTTTGTTAAAATTTCATTTTTTTGGCTTAAGATTCGTAATTTTGATTAAAAATTCATCTCTTTGGTCGAAAATTTAACTATTTTGTTGAAAATTCGTTTTTTGTTTTGTTTTAAAATTAAATTTATTATCTGAAAATTTAATTAATCCAGTTGAATATTTCATTATTTTAGTTGAACATTCATCTCTTTGCTTAAAAATTTAATTTTTTTGACTGAAAATTTAACTAATCTAGTAAAATATTCAAAATTTCAGTGGAAAATTAAAACATTTTTTTAAATTGGTCTTTTTAGTTAAAAGTTTAAGAATTTTGTTGAAAATTTATCTTTCTAGTTGAAAAATCAACTATTTGGTTAAAAATTCGTCTTTTTGTGGTCGAAAATGGTTGAAAATGAATCTTATTGGTTGAAAATTCATAGTTTTCGTTGAAAATTTAACTATTTCAGTAGAATATTTATAATTTTAGTTGAAAGTTCATCACCTTGGTGGAAAATTAATTTTCTCAATTGAAATTTTTACTATTCCATGTTTGGTTGAAAATTTATCTTTTTGGGTGAAAATTGATTTTTTTTTTTTTTTTAAATTCAACTATTTCGTTCAAAATTCGTATTTTTTGGTCGAAAATTAATCTTCTAAGCTAAAAATTTATATTTGTGCTTTAAAATTCAACAATTCCAATGGATGATTAATAAATTTGTTGAAAATTCGTCTTTGTTGGTCGAAAATTAATCTTCTTGGTTGAAAATTCATCTTTTTGGTTTCAAATTCAACTATTCAGTAGAAGAATGATAATTTTAGTTGAAAATTCATCACTTTGTTTGTAATTTTTCTTGCCATTCCTTTTTTTAAATTTAACTATTCCATTTTTGGTTAGCAAAATTTATTTTTTAGATGAAAATTCAACATTTGGTACAAACTTCATGTTTTTGGTGGAAAATTCAAATATTTGGTTAAAAATTCCCACATTAAATTTAATTAAAAGAATATATTTCCCTATTTTCATAAAAGATCTCCTTATTCCCCTTGTTTTTCCAGGGTTTCTGCTCACCTGGAAAATATATTTTAGTCAAAATAATAAAATGGTAAATTTACACTGAATTTTAAGTACATGAAAATAAAATAAAGTTTATTTTAATTTTTATTCAAATTCATGTATTTCAGAAATAAATTCAAGAAATTATTAATAATGTTTTCAGTATAATTTATTTAATCAATCGATGGTGATAATATGTGTAAGAATATCTAAATATAATTTTTTAAAGCTTTCTAAATTAAACTTTAATGAAATCCCTAGAAACTTGTACCACTAAGAAATGACTTATCCTTTAATAAAGTTACTTTCGTGAATGAAAAACAGTTATTTATAATAAACTCGCAAAATTGTATACATATTCAGAGTGGATTTAAAAAATTAAAATATTTGAATGGCTTCGTAATATGAAAAATTATACCTGGAAAAATCTTGAGATACCTAAAAAAAACCTGAAATTGTTAGGAAATTTTTGTCCAGGATTTGAATAGACACTCTGTAATATTTATTTTATATTAATGTATTTTTTTGCAGTATGATCGAATTATTAACATGTGTGAGCCGATACATAATCGATACAACGTTGCTATCACTAAAGTTTTTGGGAAATTCATGGAAGCCATCGTTGTTGATACGGAAGCGACAGCTAGGCAATGCATTCAGTATTTGAAGGAGCAGCGTCTCGATGCGGAAACGTTTTTGCCTTTGGATTATATTCAAGCCAAGCCTCTAAGAGAACGTCTTCGGTGAGTTTACATTCAATATTTTCCAGGGTGTCTATCTGACCGTAAATTTATTCACCGGGAAATGACCGGAAATGTAATTCAGTGTTGGAATTTTTCTCTCGAACGTACTAACATGGAATTTAAAACTGATTCAATATATTTAATCTGATTTAATTACTCGAATTTTTGTGTGAAAAAATCATAATTCTCTCTTCGAATAGGGAGTTTTCCAAAAGAATTACAATTCTTACTCAGAGCCGGAACTAGGAGAGTAAATTACCTAAAGAAATGTAGAAATTTTGAATTTCAAATAAAATTGTTACCATTTCGCGCCTCGGAGACACTATTGATACTTTTTGACACTTTTTCCATCACCTCAAAAATGGAAATTCCAAAAGTTTTCATAATTTTGAAGATTAAAAACATTTCAAAGTTTTCAAAAGTTTTGAGGATTTTAAGAGATACATGTTATAAATTCCAAAATAATCTTTATAGGATCTCCAAGGAATTTAAGGATTTACAAAATTCAATGAATTCAGAGGATTTTGAAGATTTAAATATTTTTAAGGGAAAAAAAATATTAAACATTTCAAGATGTTGCACGGGATTTCACAAGATTTAAGGGATTTTAAAAAAATTAAAGGAGTTTAAAGAATATAGTATATTAAAAAAAATACCCCGGAATTTAATGAGATTTCACTTTTTTTTCAATGTTAATTTTAATTGGGCACTTTTTTTTAATTATAAAAACGTTAAGTTTAAAGTGTGTAATTCTAAAATTTGTTTAGGTTATTAATTTTCCACTTTAGGTCTTCATTTTTAAATCTACATTTTGAATTAACAGAATCTTAAATTGTAGTTTTTAAGACCTAAATAATACAAAATTAAAAGCGTTTGAAATTGATCAATAATTTATTTTACAAGACGATTCTAGAACTGCAAATTTAAACATTTTACAGATTTTAACGTTAAACAATGAACTATTCCAATTTGAAAGCCTTAGGAGTTAAACAAATGTAAACGTCCGATTGACACTTCATAAACTATTTTTAATTTTTAAATAACTTGAAATTAATAGATTCATAATTAAATGCTTTTATTCAATTTCAGATCGCATTTAAATATTGTTTCAAGCTTAAAGATTCCATTTCCAACCTATTGAATTTGAAAGTTTTCAATTTAAACAAAGAATAATTTTTTTATATTTAGCAACATTTGACTTTTCATTGAAAATGAATCAAATATTCAGAACTGAACAATTCGAAACTAAATCGTTCGAAATAAAAAGGCCTTAAATCGTTAAAATTTCAAAGTGATAAATTTAAACTTTGAACTTTATAATTTTAATTATTTCAATTTGAACATTTTTAATTTATAAATGAAAGTGCTGAATTTTGATGTATAAATAACAATTTAATAGTACTTAGTTTGAAACGACTTAAAATAAAAATAGTTTAGCTTCTAATTTAAAAAGTGTTCCTTTCAATGAAAATATTTAATGTCTCTGAAATTATAATTAAAAATTATAAATGAAAATGCAGCCTTAATAGTTCGAACCTGCTGCATTTCCAATGATTTGTAAGGTTTCAGAAATATAAAAGATTTCAACGAATTCTACAATATTTGAGGGATTTAAAGGATTTAAAAAAAAAAATGAAAGATTATCTTAGATTCCAGAAGACTTTAAAAAATTTGAGAAATTTCCTAATATTTCAGAGTATTTCAACAGAATTTAAGGGTTTTTAATAGATTTCAGTGAATTTCAACAGAATTCAACCATTTTAGGGGATTTAAAAAATCTCAGTGTATTTCAAAGGATTTCAAAGAATTTTAAATAATATCAAAGACTTAAAGGGATTCTAAAGGGCTTTATCTGATTTTGAGGATTTCAGTAGGTTTCAAAGATTTGCTTATTTTTTAAGGAATTTTGAAAGATAATATAAATTTCAAGATGGCTTTGAAATTTATATAAATAACAATTCAGACTTTAAGACAAGGAATTTTCTTAAATAATGATTATTTGACTTTGAATAGAGAATTCATTACATTGAAAGGGGATTTTGGAAAATAATTTTAATTCTTATAAAGAAGAAGGGAATTGAAGAAAAAAGCCTTGTTTCAATTCAGAATTATAATTCTTTTCCGAAATTCTCGTGTTCTAAACCAGAAATCTTTGAACTTTTTTAAAATGTTTAGACATATTTTTAAATCTTTAAAAATCGTTTGAACTCTTTCAAAGTGACCGAGGGGAAACCGGAAAATGATCAGGACATTAAAATCATCTTTCGGAGAGACACCTTGTTTTTAATTTACTACAAGAAAAAACAAGACAAAAAATATAATAGTTGACACTTTAACTAAAGCACTTTTTAATTTTGAATAAACATTGTTTAATTCAACCAAAAAAGTCAAATTTTCAACAAAATACTTGAAGTCTCAACAAAAACAGCTTAATTTATCATCAAAATCAAATTTGTACCAAGAAGATTAATTTTCTACCAAGAAAGAACGATTTTTAACAAAATACATGAATTTCCAACCAAATAGTTAAATTTTCAACTAAAATACGAATATTTAACAAAATACTTAAATTTCCAAATCCTCAACAAGAAAAATTAACTTTCAAGCAAGTAGATCAATTTTCAGCCAAAAATTGTAGGTTTAGATTTTTAGCCATAGAAATTTATTTGCAAACAGAAAAAAAAATTTCAAAATAATCGTTATATTTTCATCCAAAGTGACGAATCTTTAATTTAAAAAAATAATTTTCAAGAATATAGTTCAATGTTTAACAACAAAAAAACACATTTTTCAACAAAAAACGGAATAGTTACATTTTTAGTTAAAAAAATAATTTTCAACAAGAAAAAAAACGAATTTTCAATCAAATAGTTTAATTTTCAACCAAATCGATTTATTTTCGAACCGAAAGTATGAATTTTCTACAAAATTAGTTGTATTTTCAATCTATAAAGACCATATTACAATAAAACAGTTAAATTTTCAACCAAAAAGGTGAATTTTCAACTAAAATTATGAATCGTCAACCAACCAAAAAATTAATGTTTAACAAAGTAGTTCCACTTTAAACCAAGTGCTTGAATTTCTCACTAAAAAAGATTAATTATAAGCACAAAATGTAATAGTTGATATTTTTAACAAATAAGATTCAACTTCTGAATCAAAAACACTCAAATTCCACCGAAGAAGGCCAATTTTTAACAAAATAGTTGTATTTTTAACCAAGAAAGTATTTTCATTCATTCAACACAGAAGAAATGTCAACCTAATTATTGAATTTTCAAGCCAAAAAGACGAGTTTTCATTCTTCATTTATTTTCAATCAAAAAATATGAGATTTCTACCAAAATAAATGCATCTTCATGCCATAAAGACGATATTTCAAGAAAACAATTGAATTTTCAATGAACAACATAAAATTTCAACTGAAATTATGAATTTATGGAAAAAATTGATTTCAGATAAAAAAACATTTCAACTCGATAAAAAAAGCGAATTTTTAACAAAATAGTTCCACTTTCAACCAAGTGCTTGAATTTTTCACTAAAAAAATGTATTCTAAACAAAAAAATGTAATGGTTGATATTTTTACCAAAAAATATTTAAATTTTGAATTTAAAAAATTTTCAAAAGTTCAACTGAAATTATGAATTTATGAACAAAATTCGATTTGAGATAAAAAAAACTTTTTTACTCAATAAAAAAGACGGATTTGTAACAAAATAGTTTAATCCTCAACCAAAATAGAATAATTTTCAATAAAAATGTACAATATGCAGACAATCATACCGTTGCATTTTTGTTTAAAAATAACAATTTCCGACGAAAAATATTAACATAACAAAATAAAAATCGGATGAAGATGGTTAATTTTTCTTTATATCTAATGTTTTTTGTTTAAAATAATTGATTTTCTATGCAAAATGCCAACATAAAACTGTTGAAAAGTTGTTAATCTTTTTTGAAATCTAATTTGTTTTTCATTTTGGACATTTTTTTCAATGTCCAATTACCTGCAAAAACGTGGATATAACTTAAAACTGTTCAAAAAATGCAAATCTTGTTCTAACTATAATAATTTTTGTTTTAAAATACTCATTTTTTGTGTAAAGCGCTAACGAAAAGCACACACGTAAAACATGTAAAACATTTTTAATTTGTGGATTTAATTTTCAAATTTAAGATATAAAACAACTTTAAGTAATGAAAAGCCAATCAGGTGTTCAACAACAATGATTGCGATATTCTCGAGACCACTTTTAAGTAGGATTATGTAAGGATTTCCATGGGATCTTTGAAAATTTGTATGAAATGTTGTATTTTTCAAGACTAGCTACATTGAATATATGCCTGATTTTCTTTATTTTTCTATTATTTTCCTTGCAGAGATATCCAAGAACCGAGGAATGTGAAATTACTTTACGACGTGCTTCGCTTCTCGCCAAGAGAAATTGAGAGGGCTGTTCTTTTCGCGACGAACAATGCTCTCGTTTGTGAAACACCAGAAGATGCCAATAAAGTTGCGTACGAAATGGACGCAAACGCGAGATATTCTGTAAGTTAACAAAAGTGTTATCTTTAAATTTGGTTAAGTTTCTTTTTCTAGGTAATGGAAAATATTGTTTATCTTATTTTTTTAGTGCGTCGCCCTCGATGGAACTTTTTATCAGATGGGTGGTATTATTTCCGGTGGTAGTTTGGATTTGGCGAAAAAGGCTCAAAGGTGGGATGATAAACAAATGTCGCAGCTCAAATCTAAAAAGGTAATTACTTTGGTTAAAAAAGGACTGTTGAATTTTATGTTACGAGTCAGGGTGTCTTCTAGCGGACCGGGAAATCGGGGAAAACACGGGAATTTTATTTGACCACAGGAATTTTTTGTAGGATCGGGAAATTTTTCTTCTAAAGCAAAATCGACCTTTTTCTACTCGAAGTTTTCCAATATTGCTTGAGTTCTTTCAATATTAATTATATCCCTACAAAAAATTGCCAGGATGAAGGCAATTTATCAATTAAAAAATTTAAAGGGATTTTAAAAGCGTAATTAAGTTGTGAAGGGTCTTCTAAGAGTTTCTACGTATTTCATGAGATTTTATGGGGACACACAAGATTTCAGTAATTTTACAATTTTTAAAGGAATTTTAAAAGATATTAAAGATTTCTAGGGATTTCACAAGATTTTAACAAATTTTAAAGAATTTTAAAGAATATAGCGTATCACGGTGTAGCCTCAAAATTTAAAGTTCAATTTTTAAAAACGGTATCCCTCTAATTTTTCCCCCTTCGTAACAGAAACTCGCTGGAATTTTTTTAAATAAAAAAAGTTCACTTGTTCTGGGAAGTTTATAAAAGTTTCGAAATTTTTTATTTTTTGATATTCTATAGGTGCAAAAATACTATGTATAAAAATGATTCTTATGTAGTATTTTAGGTAGCAGGTTATAATACAAAATTTAAAATGATGGACAAAAATTCTGCTAAATACAGAATTTCGTTGTTAATAAAAAAATGCATTTTTTGGATTCGGCTAGATTAACATTGACTTTTAAATAGTGGAATTTTTTTATCTGAAACCTATGTAGGTTCCTAATTACTATATTTCAAGAGATTCAAGAAATTAAAAAATCCCATAAGATTATAGGGAATTTCTATAGATTCTAAGAAAAAAAATGGAGAGTTTTCCAGGGATTCCAAAGGATTTTAACGGAATTTAAGGGTATTTAATAGATTTCAATGGATTTAAAATATGGTATTTCAAAATATTTCAAGTAATTTTTAGAAAATATGAAAGCTTTTAAGTGATTTAAAAGGGGTTATCCGATTTGATTCGTTTAAATATTCTTAAGCCTTGAATCGTTAAAATTTCAGAGAGCTAAATTTAAACTTTGAACGTTACAATTTTAGTTGTTCTATTAAAAAAATTGTTTATTTGTAAGTGAAATTGTTGAATTTTGATATATAAATAACAGTTAAAGACAAAAACAAAATATATAATATTTTTTTTGAAGATTTTAAAATAAACTGTTAAAGATTTTGAAAGGTTTTAAGGTAGTAAAAAAGTTTTCTTAAGATTCCTGGAAAAATTGATCATGTTTTTTTATTTTTGAAACTTAATTTTAACAAAATATTTATAAAGATATCAAAATAAAAACAATTTTTTATTAATAAATAATAATTGAACCATTATTAATTAACAAAAATTTCAAGTAAATTTATATGAGATATTTAGAAGTTTTTAAAAGATTAAAAAATAATTGAAAACTTGGAACTATTTTTAAAAAATGTTAACATAATGTAGATTTTCGAAAATTGCGAAGAAAAAAATTATAAGCTTTTTAAGTACTTTGAAAGTTTTCAAACAAATAAAAATAAATTTATTTATATTCCTAGAAAAACTGAAAATGATTTTTTAGTTTACAAAATTAATTTTAAGAGAATCTTTAAAGTGATTTCAAAACATTTCCAAAATTGTCAAAAAATAATCTGGCAGATTTTAACGACATTTTTTTTTATTTTCCGGGATTTATTAAAAGTTTTAGGAAATATTTGAATCATTTAAAAAGATATATAATATATATAAAAAGATATATAATATATATAAAAGATATATAATAGAATGTTTGAAAAAGTTTAAAAAATAATTTAAAATTTGAAAAGTTTCCATATAATTTTAAACAAAATGTAAATTTCTAAAGATTTTGAAATAAAAGCTTGAAACTTTTTAAGGCTTTGATGGGGTTTGAGATAATACAAAAGTTTTCTTAAGATTTCTGGGAAATTTTTTAATGATTTTTAATTTAAAAAAAAAATAAGAGAATATTCAAAAAGATTTAAAAACAAAGTTTGATGCATAAATAAAAATTGAACAATTATTAATTTGCGACGACTTAACTTAAAGTAATTTAACTTTTAATTTAAAAAGTGTTCAGTTTGCAAAATATTTGTAATCTTTCAATTTTTAATTTTTCTAACTTCAAATTGGTTAAAATGATATAATTTTTAAAATGTAAAAAATTGTTGATTCATTCTTCGACGTAGAGTATTAAAACTGATAGCGTGGATGTAGATTTTTTTGAATTTTTGAACTGTACAATTTAGAAAAGTTTAGAATTTGAAATTGTGCAGTCTAACAGCATTTAATTAAAAATGGTGTTTCAGATTTAAAGAAAATTTCAATTTTAAATTTAAAAGTTTCACTTTGAGTGGATTAATTTGCAGTTCAGTTTTTGTAACTTCAAAGGAAAAAATGTTTAGCAAAAAACATTTTGTGAACCGGGGAAAAACCTGGTTCTGTCTGTAACTGAGGATAAGTTTAACACGTAAATAAAAAAATTTTCTCGACATAAATTTTGTGTATGAATGTTGTTAAAATGCCCATTTCTACACGTAAGTTTGGGACTTCTTCCTTTTTTTCCGAACCACATCGGGGGGACAAATGTGGTTCGGAAAAAACCGGGAATTTTCAAATTCCCTGATTACTAGAAACCCTGCAAGTAATTCGAAAAGCTAAGTGACATTACAATAAAATTTCTCTTTTAGGAAAAATTAACAGAAGAATTGAGAGAGATGTTAAAAAAATCTCGCAAGGAATCTGAACTGAACACGGTCGAGTCTCAAATCCGAGGTTTGGAAACACGTTTGAAGTACAACAAAAGTGACTTGGTTGCTACCGTACGTATTTTTTTCTGGCTTTTAAATATAACTATTATATACTATATACTGGAATACAAATTTTCTCTTTTTCAGAAAAAACAAATTGCGGAATTAGATACTGAGTTGAGTGCATTGGAAAAGGAATTGAAGAAGTTTGGGGTAAGCATTATATAAATTGCCATTGTCTTTTTTCTCGTTTTTTCGCTTAAAAACGAACTAAATTGATAGAACGCAATAAGAAAATCCAAAGTTTCTTTTCATTGAAAGTTAATTCTATTTAATTGAAAAATGTAGATACTATTACATTTTTGGTTCAGAATTCATCTCTTCCGGTTAAAAATTGTACTACTTGGTTGAAGATTTAACTATTTTCTTAAAAATTCATTCTTTTTTTTTAGTTCTAAATTTTTGACTAAAAATTGATTTCTTTCAGTTGAAAATTCAAAAAAAAAATTTTCATTTGAAAATTAATATTTATTCTCTGAAAATTCAACTACTTGGTTGAAAGTTGAAGTACTTCGTGAAAAATTCATTTTATTATTTGAAAATTCATCACTTTGTTTGGAAATTAATCTATTTTGTTGAACATTCATTTTTTTTTTTTGAGAATTGATTTTTTTCAGCTAAAAATTTATCGATTTCATTTTTTGTTGAAGGTTTATCTCTTAGTCGAAAATTTAACTATTTAGTTGTAAACTATTTTTTTTTAGTAAAAAATTAATTTTTATTGGTTGAAAATTTATATTTTCGTGTAGAAAATTCAACTGTTTTGGTTTGGTTGAGGATTCAACGATTTTTTTTATCGATTTGTTTAGTTAAATTCAACTATTTTTTATTTCTTATTTAAATATTTTTTGGTTGAAATATCAAATATTATATTTTTTGTTCACAATGAATCCTTTTAGGTTAAATTTGACTGTATTTAATTAAAAAATAAAATTTTTTTCTTTTGAAAATCAACTATTATGTGTTTTGTTGAGAATTGATCTTTTATGATTGACAACTCAACTACTCAATTGAAAGTTGAACTTCTTTGTTAAAAATACATTTTGTTGTTGAAGATTCATAATTTTAGTTAGAAATTCAATTATTTTGTTAAAAGTTTAACGATTTTGTGAAAAGTCATCTTTTTCGGTGAAAAAACTAACGGGTTCTATGCACATTCGTCTTTTTGGATAGAAAATTAGTTGTTTTGGATTCAAAGTTCAATTGTCATTTATAAAATTGTCTTCTTGGCTTGTAAATTCAACTATTTTCTTAAAAATGCAATTGTTTTTTGTTGAAGTTTAATCTAATTTGTTTAAGAATTCGAGAAAATGTTTGGAAATTCAACTATTGGGTTAGAAATTCTATGTAAATCGTTCGAAATTCATCCCTTTCGCTTGAAAGTTCAATTATTTGGTTGTAAATGCAACTGCTTAAGTGAGAATTAATTTTTTGATGTTAAAATTGAACTATTTAGTTTAAAATTGATCTTTTTTGGTTCAAAATGCAACTGTCTTCTAAAAAATGTGTATTTTTGGCTTGAAGATTTAACTGCTTGTTTCAAAATGCAACTATTAAGTTCAACTATTGGGTTGTAAATGCAACTTTTTGGTTTAAGATTAATTTTTTTGTTTGTTGAAAATTCAACAGTTTGGTTGAAAAATTATCTTTCTTGGTTTAAAAGTCAACTGATTTCTCAAATATTCGGCTTCTTAGCTTAATAACTCAACTCTTTTAATAAAAATTTATCTCTTTTGATAGAAAGTTAATATTTTTTGGTTGAAGATTAGTTGAATATTCATAATTTTATTTTGAAATTCATCTCCTTGGTTGAAAATTGAACTATTTTGTTAAAAATTCTTCTTTTCTTGGTTCAAAATTAATTTTTTTAGCCGAAAATTTAACTACGTCATTTTGGATTGAAAATTTATCTTTTTTAGTATAAAATGCAACTATTTGGTTGACAATTCATGTATTTTGTTTAAAATCAATCTTGTTCGATATAAAATTAATCTTATTGGTAGAAATTTAATCTTTTTTGCTTAAAAATGCAACTATTTCGTTGAAAATTATAATCTGTTTTGGGTGAGGATTTAACCATTTTGTTGAATATTTGTTTTTTTTGTGGTTGAATTATTAAGTATTGCATTTTTCCTCGAGAATTCAATTTTTTGTTTTCCAGCTAGTGGTGGTAACTGAAAACTTAATTATTTCAATTTTAGTTTAAAATTAATCTTCTTCATTGAATATTCATCTTTTTGGTTGAAAATTCATCTATTTTGTTGAAATTACAATATTTTTACTTGAATGGTTAGTAATTTAAAGCATTTCAAATTGAATATAATATGATTCCTATACCTACGTTAATTTTATTTAGATTTAAATGATTTCCTATCGTTTGATGGCATTTTGGGCTGTAAGGTTTGTTAAAACATTAAATGAATGGGATGGAAAAAGTTTTCAAAATAGCGTGACGTAGTTTTTTAATAGCTCCTATAATTTTCATTACTATTTGTGTTTAGCCGAAGATTGCAGCGATCGAAAAAACAATGACAGCAAGAGATACGAAGATTGAGGACATCAAAGAAAAGAAGAACAACGTCGAGGATGATGTATTTGCCAGCTTCTGCGAATCGATCGGCATTTCAAATATCCGCCAATACGAAGAGAGAGAATTGAGGTGAATAAAATTCCCAGGCATCACAAATCAAATTATAAATTATTAACATTAGTGACTAATCTTTGTTATTTTTAGATCGCAGCAAGAAAGAGCGAAGAAGAGAATGGAATTTGAAAATCAGTGCAATCGTATCTACAGTCAGTTGGATTTCGAAAAGCAGCGTGACACAGAAAGTGAGTTGAAATAAAAATTGTATAAATTAAAGCTAAATTAATATTTTAATCTAACTAGAAAAAAACGGGTGCGCTGCGCGCGATTAATATTATTTTTGGTCTCATGCAATTTTTATATCAAACTATAAAATTAATGTTAATACAAAATTTTAGTGTTTCAGAGTATCTATTATGTAAAATAATATAAAATAAAAGCGAGAAAAATTTTTGTTTCATAATTTATGAAAATTGATATCTAATCTTCAGAATTATTATATAATATTTTTGTTAAAATATACTAATATCCGTCGCAAAATACTAACGTAAGGTAAAGTTATTCAAAACTGCAAGTTTTATTTTTGAAGTTAAAGTCAAATAATTTTTGTTGAAAATAACCGATTTCCAGTGAAAAACGCTAACATGCCCAATTAATGTTCAAATATTGTAAATATTTTTTGAAATCTAATATTTTTTAAATAAAAATAGCAATTTTGAATAACAAACAAAGATAACGTAACAAAAAAAGGGTTTAAAATTGTAAATATTCCTTCAAACCTAATGATTTTTATTTAACAAGTAGATAAATTAAACTTGGTACTTTTATTTAAATCTTATTAATTCCCTACTGTGATTTCATTGAATGATTATTAATTTTCCAAAACATTATTTGCTAATGGCTAGCCATTTAAAGAAAAAATCGACTTTTTCCAATTCTTTGATGTACTGAAATGTTTATTTATTGAATTTTCACGTAAAATGGTGTAAATATTACTTTTTTAGCACTTTTTACAAATACAAAATTCGCTTTTTTCTTCAGTTTTCAATAGTTCAAAATGGAATTTTCATTTTTCATCATTTTCAACAGTTTAATTTTTGCGTTGAATTTTTAAAAGTTAAATTTTAAATTGTTGAAAATTAAAAGATACAACAGTTGAAAATTTAATAAAAAAATTTAAATTTTTCCAATTTTCAACTGCTGAAAATTCAATTTGAATTTTACTTTATTTTATCAGAACAAAAACCCTAATATAATCCAAAATTGTTAAAAGATTCTAAATCTTGTTCAAATTATAATGATTTTTGTTTAAATCTACCAATTTTTTGTTAAACGCTAACGTAAATTAAAGTTGTGAAAAAAGTCACGAATTTTTTTTTTAATCTGATTATTTTTAAATAAAAATGTCAATTTTCGACGAAAAACGCGAATATAATCCAAAATTGTTGAAAGATTATTAATCTGGTTTAAATTGTAATTATTTTTATTTAAAAATGCATTATTTTCATTCTTAGAATCTGATAATTTATAAATAAAAATACATATTTGCGATGTAAAGTGCTAAGAAAACTTAAAATTCTTGAAAATTTGGAACCTTGATGATAATTTTTGCTTAAAAAGTTTTAAAAATAAAGATTCATTTTAAATATTCCCAAGAATCTTAAGAACTGTTTTTATTATATTAAAAACTTTCAAAATCTTTTTCAAAATTTATCATTTTATTTCGAAATCTTCAAAAATCTACAATTTGTTTTAAGATTTTTTTTCTGAAATTTTGAATTTTTTTTTAACTTTTAAATATCTTTTAAAGTGATTCAAAGGTTTCCTAAAATTTTGAAAGAATTCTGCAAAATCAAGCAAATTGCCTTCAAATCTTCCAGATTATTTTTGGATAATTTTGGAAATCTGTTTGAATGTTTTGAAATATTTATAAATATTCTAGGATAAAAAAATCATACAAAAAACTTCGAGAAATCTTAAGAGAATTTTTTTATTTTCGGTAACCTTTCAAAATTCTTAAAAAGCTTCTAAATTTTCTGTTCGAAATCATCAAAAATCTACATTTTGTTTCAAATAATTTTTTTTGTATTCTCTCAAAACTTCTAAATATCTATTAAATTTATTCGAATTTTTTCTAAATGTTTGTAATCTTGCAAAATTGAAAAGTTTTGCTTTGAAATCTTCTACATTCTTTTCCGGAATTTCAGAAAACCATTCAAAATATTTTTAAATATTTTCTTTAAATTAATTTTTCTAACAAAAAATTTATTGAAATTTCCCCTAAAATCTTCAGAAAAAAATTTCATTATCTTAAATAAAACCTTTGAAAACCTCAAAAAGCTTTAAAATTTTATTTCAAAATCTTCAAAAATCTGTATTTTGTTCAAAACTCGTCGGTATCGGTTATCGGTACCGAAAATTTTTTCATCGTTACCTACAATAATATAAAAACAATTTAAATTTTCTCTTATTAATAATGTTTAAAAACATTCAGAAATAATTTTCACCATTAAATAGAACTACTTATGTGGAAATTTTGATTTACTAAATTGATGGCGCTGAAAATTCTTGAATTTTTGCCTTGATTATTAAAGAATCATTTACCATTAAAATTTTCTCTTTCAGAAATACACTTTTAGAATTAAATAACAATGTGTACGAGATTTTCGATAATTTGATTCTATCTATTTTTTACATAGGATTTTATTATGTCGGAGTAAAAATTCACAACCTTTAAACAATTTCAGGTAATGTTTTGAGGTGGGAACGCGCAGTGCA
>CAKNXH010050813.1:0-12229 GCA_932178445.1 Andricus quercusramuli
TGAATTTTCAACATAGAGAAATAAATATTCATAGTGTTAATTTTTTTTTACATTTAAAAATGTCAAATTTATTTACTTTATACCAAATATTTGAATTTTGAGTTAAAATGTTAATTTTCAACCAGAGATATGAAGTTTAAACTAAAATTATAAATCTTCAGCAAAAAAAAATAATTTTTTACAAAGTAGTCTAATTTTCAATCAAGTAGTTGAAATTTTAATGCAAAAAGTGAATTCCTCAAGGGCTTGAGAAAAAGATTAGTTTTCAACAACAATAACAAAAAATGAATTTTCATCTGAAAAGATAAATCTTCTGCAGGAATAATTGAATTTTAAACCAGAAAGATGAACTTTTAACTAAAATGATGAATCTCTAACTGGAATCTGGAATAGTTAAGGGATAAAACAATTTTAAATTAAAAATTTTCAACTAAAATTATTAATCTTCCACAAAAAAAGATTTTTTAATACGTTTTTTCAACTTTCAACAAAGTAGAACAATTTTTAACCAAAAAATATAAATTATCAACGAAAAATGTAATAATGGTTCAATTTTGAACAAAAAGCTAAATTTCAACGAAAAATATAATACATTATATTTTAACCAAAAAAGACGAATTTTCAAGAAAATATTTGAATTTTCAGCCTAGAAACGAAAAAATTGTTTATCTGCCGTAAAATGTGAATTTTCAATCCAACAGAACAAATTTTCAATAAAACAATTCCAATTTCAAAAAAATAATTGAATTTTCAACAGGATAATTTTGTTTTTAACCAAAGTGTTAAATTTTTAACCAAAAGAGATTGCTTTTCTATCATAAAAAATGATTTTTTTAGAGAAAATGTCACTTTTGAACAACAAAAAGGAAAAGGATTTTCAACAAAACTGTTGAATTTACAAGCTAAAAACGCAACTTTTATAAAAAGCAGTTGTATCTTCAATAAAAAAGTAAATTTTTAAGAAAGCTATTCAATTTTCAACCGAATAATTAAATTTTCTATCAAACTGTTGAAACCTTATGCCAAAAAGACGAATTTTTGAGAAAAGAGTTCAATTTTTAACCAAATAATAAAATTTTCAACAAAATAAATGGTTCAACTTTCAACCAAATTATTGAATTTTCAACCTTGACCGATAAATTTTAAAACAAACTGTCAATTTTTTTTCAATTTGAAATATAAAATTTTTTTATTTATTTCAACTAAAAAAAGATTACTTTTCTATCATTAAAGATGAGTTTTCAATCCAAGAAGATGAATTTTCAACAAATTAGTTTCATTTTAACCAAATTGTTGAATTTTGAACCAAGAAAGATAAACTTTCAAATGGTAAATTTATTTTTAATTTAAAAATTTCGAATTTATTTATTTATTTCAACTAAAAAAATTACTTTTCTACCATGAAAGATGAACTTTCAATCCAAGAAGATGAATATTCAACAAAGTAGTTTGATTTTACCAAATTGTTGAATTTTGAACCAAGAAAGATAAATTTTCAAATTGTAAATTTTTTTCTAATTCAAAAATTTCAAATTTATTTATTTATTCCAAATAAAAAAATTACTATTCTACCATAAAAGATGAATTTTCAAAAAGGAAAGACAAATTTTCAACAAAAGAGCTTAATTTTTAATCCAAAAAGATGAATTTTCAACCTAGTAGTTAAATTTTCAATTAAGAAAAAAATTGATTCTTAACTGAATGAATTTTCAACACGAAAGTTAATTTCAACCAAAATTGTTGAATTTACAGGCCAAAAAGACAACTTTTCTTCCAAATAGTTGATTTTTGAAGAAAAAAATTTATTTTTAACCAAACAATTCAATTTTCAACCAAATGATTAAATTTTCTATCAAATATTTCAATTTTCTACCAAACTGTTAAAATTTCGAGCGAAAAAGACGAATTTTTTACAAAACAGTCGAATTTTGAACCGAGAATATGAATTGTCAACAAAATAGTTAAATTTTTTACCAAAAAAAATAAAGTTTTGAAAAAGAGTTGAGTTTTCAAGCTAAAAAATTGAATTTTTTAAGAGAAAGTTTCACTCTTAAGCCCCAAAAAATGCATTTGTAAGAAAAAAGTTAATTTTTAATAAATAAAGAGGAATTTTCAACCAAATAGTTGAATTTTGAAGTAAGGAAAAAAATTATTTTCAACCAAACAGTTGAATTTTGAACAAAATTTTTGAAAACTCTATCAAAACAGAGTACTGTTTAAACTCATGACTTTTCAACAAAAAAAATTAATTTTTAACAAAGTAGTTGAACTTTTAATAAAGTTTCTAAATTTGCAATAAAAAAAGATTAATTTTAAACAAAATAGTTGAATTTTCAACAAAAAACTTCACTTTCAAGCAAATAGACGAATTTTCAATAAAATAGTTAAAAATTAAACTAATAAAGATTAATCTTTAATCAAAAAGCTGACTTGTCAACCAAAAAAGATTTAATTTCTACCAAAAGATGAATTTTCACAAATTTTCAAAAACCCAAAAAGATGAATTTTCTAAATAAAAATTCAATTTTCAACCCGAAATTAGAAATTTTCAGAAAAGTGTGAATTTTCAAGCTAACAAAATGAGTTTTCAATCCAGAAGATAAATTTTCTTTAAAAAAAAAAAAAGAATTTTCAACCAAAAAGTTGAAATACTTGATTTTTCAACCAAATAGTTTACTTTGTTACCAAAAGAAATGAATTCTGAAGAATTAAATTTTAACAAAAAGACGAATTTTCAACTAAAAAATATCATCTTTTAGCCAAAAATGGAAAAGTTATATTTTCAGATTAAAAAATTAATTTTCAACAAAATAAAAAGATATTTCAACAAAATAGTTAAATTGTTAACTATGAGATTAACCTTTATCAAGAACATAAATTTTTAACAAAGTAGTTCAACTTTTACCGAAGTAGTTAATTTTTCAATTAAAGAAAAAACATTTTTAATTGAGTGATTACATATTTAACGAAATAGGTGAATTTTCAACTGAAATGAAGAATCTTCAAACTGAAATAGTTACATTTTCAGTTAAAAAAATGAATTTTCAACAACAAAAAAACACTTTTGAATCCAAGAAATGAATTTTCAATCAAAATTATGAATCTTCAACAAAAAAATGATTTCTTAACTTTTTTTTAAAACTTTCAACCAAGGAGTTCAATTTTTAACCAAAATATATGAATTTTCAACGAAAAATGTGATAATAGGTATTTAAATTTAAAAAAAAAATTTTCACCAAACAATGTAACAATTTAATTTAAAACCAAATGGTTACGTTTTGAAACAAAAAGACGATTTTTTTAGAAAACAGTTGAATTTTTAACAACAAATATAATAGTTTTTATTTTATCAAAAAAATAAAAATTAGTGTTCAAACCTAACAAACTAATTTTTAACCAAGCCAAGATAAATTTTCTACCAAAAGAACAATTTATTAAAATTTATTTTATCCAAAAAAGATTACTATTCTACCATAAAAGATGAATTTTCGAATTAAAAAGAAAATTTTTCAACAAAACAGTTGAATTATCAAAAAAATAATTGAATTTTAACCGAATTGTTGAATTTTCAACCTAGATGGATAAATTTCCAAACTGAAAATTTCTTTTAAATTAAAGAATGTCAAATTCATTCATTTATATCAATCAAAAAGATTGCTTTTCTATCATAAAATAGTTGAATCTTCAATAAAGAAAAGTAAATTTATAAATAAAAAAGACTACTTTCGTAGCATAAAAGATGAATTTTCCGAAACAAAAAGACAAATTTTGAACAAGACAATTGCATTTTTAACCATATTGTTATTTCAACCAAAAAAGTTAGTTTAAAATTAAAACAAAATTTAAAAAAAGACAACTTTCCTTTAAAACAGTTCAAGTTTTGAAAAAAATTTAATTTTGAACCGAAAAATTTAATTAACAATCAAATTCAAGCCAAAAAGATGAATTTTTTACAAAACAGTTAAATTTTTAACCGAAAATATGAATTTTCAACAAGGAAATACATTTTCCAAAAAATAGTTGAACTTTTTACCAAAAGCGATGAATTTTTTACTAAAATAATTGAATTTGCAATCAAAAAAGACGAATTTTCAACAAGACAGTTCAAGTTTCAAACAAAAAGGACGAAATCTCAACGAAAAAAATAATAGTTGATATTTCAACAAAATAATTGAATTAAAAAAAAATAGTTTAATTTTCATCCCAATTTGTTGAATTTTCATTCTAGAAAGATGACTGTTCAAATAAACGGTCGATTTTTCAAAATTTTTAAATGTCAAATTATTTTTTTTTTACCAGAAAAGATTGATTTTCTACTATAAAAGATGAGTCTTCTATTTATACGAATTTTGTATAAATCAATTGCAAAGGAAACGAAGTTTTAACAAACAAACAATATTTTTCAATACAGTTGAATTTTCAACATCAAATATAAATTTTCAATAAAAACTTAATTTTCAACCAAAAAGTTCACAAAAAAATATGAATTTTCTGTAAAAAGTTCAATTTTCAACACGAAATTGTGAATTTTCTAAAAAAAGTGCAATGAAAAGATTTTTCGAAATTTTCGTACATGATTCAAAATTTTTTGAAATCATTGTCAATTTTGTCTTAAAATTTATTTTCAAAATAAAAATTCAGCTTCAATTTTCCCAGGAATATTGAGAATGTATTTTTTTTCTTGAAGCTTTAACATTTTTTTCGAAATCTTCAAAAATTTACATTTTGTTTAAAATTGTTGGCAATCTTTTCAAACTTGAAATCATTTTTTAACCAATCTCAAAACTTTTAAACCTTCTCAATATCTTTTAAAATTCTTCGAATTCTTCCAATATTTTTCTTAAATTTCTGAAAAATTAAAGAACTTGCTTGCAAATCTTCCCGATCATATTTTGACAATTTTAGAAATTTTTTGAAATGTTAAGAATTGTTAAAAATATCATCTTCAAATTAATTCTTTTGAATAGAAAATCAGTTTCAATTATGTTTTGAAATTTTCGTAAATTTTCTCTTCAAATTTATGTTCTGTTGTCACAAAATATGAATTTTCAATAAAAAATTAATTTTCAACCAAATAGTTGAACCGTTAAATTTTCAACCAAAAAAGGTCAACAAAAAAGATGAATTTTCATTCCAACAAGGCGAATTTTCAATAAAACAATTGAAATTTCAACAAAATAATTAAATTTTCAACAGAAGAATTTTATTTCAAACCAAACTGTTGAATTTTTTACCAAAAGAGATTGCTTTTCTATCATAAAAAATGAATTCTCAATCCAACTGTACGAATTTTCAATAAATTTATCGTTTTTGTTAAGACATGTACTTTTTTTTAAAAAATGTACAAAAATTAACAAGAAAATCCAGTTAAACACAAATAACTAATTTTTTCTTCTATTTTGTTGTATAAAAGTAAAAAAAATATAAAATAAAGCATAAGTTTCTACAGTTCAGAAGTGGGTATAAGTTTTTATGAATATTTTTTTACTTTGTTGTAAAAATTTAAAAGGTATTATACATAAAATCACAGAATTTTTAATTTTCAAAATTTGGGTGTTTGACGTCGTAAAAATACTTTGAATTTCACGTAAATTATTGTAGAAAATAACAAATATTTACCAAAAAAATACTATATACTAAAATTTAAAAATAATTTCAAAAATTAAATTCTCTTAAATTCAATTTCGAATCCTATTCAATTGCTTCAATCTGAAATATTCCATTTCTAACCCATTTAATTTCAAATTTTTGAATTAAGTGAGACATTTTTTTTATTTTTAGCAATATTTTACTTTTCATCCAAAAAGAACAATTATAAATCAAAATTTAAAAACTGAACAATTTTAAACTGAATTATTTGAAATAGAAAACCTTGAATCGTTAATATTTTAGAGTGTTAAATTTAAAATTTGAACAGTACAATTTTAATTGTTCTACTTCACAAATTTTTAATATGTAAGTGAAATTATTGAATTTTGATACATAAATAACAATTGAATAATTGAATTTTGAAAAAATTTGAGTTAGTTTAAGAGATGTTTACAAGTTTTGAAAGAATCAAAATTTAATTTAAAACTTGGAAAGAGTTTGAACAATAAGAAACTAAATTTAGATTTTTCAAGATTTCGAAATAAAATTTTGAAGCTTGTGAAGTTTGTTGGGAAAACTTGAAATGATCTTTATTTTGAAAAATCAATTTTAACAGAATATTTAAAAAAGATTTTAATTTTTCAAATAATAAATAACAATAATAAAATAAAAAAAATAAAAATAATGATGAATAATAAAATGATGAACCTTCAACCAAAAAAATTAATTTTCAATAAAAACTTTTTTAATTTAATACTTAACCAAACTACCAAATTTTCAAGCAAAAGTTGAATTTTTAACCAACAAGATTAATTATCAACAAAACACATGAATTTTCTAGTAAATATATAGTTAAATTTTCATCTGAAAAAGATAAATTTTTAACGAAAAATAAAACTGCGACCATTAGGACTTAAATACGAACATTTTCAAATTAAACCCTGAGGGATAAAGCAATTTTGAATACAAAAAACAAAAAACAGTTGCATTTTCAACTGAAAAAAATAAATTTTCAACCGAAAATTTTCAATTAAAAAAAGCGAATTTTCAATTAAATAGTTACATTTTGAAGCAAAAAGACGAATTTTTTAGAAAACTGTCGAATTTTCAGCAAAAAATATGATAGTTGTTATTTTATCAAAAAAAAATGACTTTTAAAACCAGACGAATTTTTCACAAAAACAAAACGAATTTTCTAGAAAATGTTTGAAGTTTTAACTAAAGTGTTGAATTTTCAACCTATAAGGATGAACTTTAAGACATACTGTCGGATATAAAAAAAATTTAAATATCAAATTTATTTATTTATTTTAACTATAAAAGGTGGCTTCTCTATCAGAAAATATGGATTCTCAATCCAATAGGGTGAATTTCCAACAAAATATTTTATTTTTAACCAAATTTTTTAATTTTTACGTTGAAAAATAATTTTTTAAACAAAGCCAATTTTTTTTAATTCGAAAATTACAAATTTGTTCATTCATTTTAACTAAAAAGGGTTGCTTTTCTATCATAAATGATGAAATTTCAAGATAACTATTGTATTTTCGACCAATAAAGATTACTTTTTACCAAAATAGTTGAATTTCTAAATGAGACGAAATTAAAAAAAAACTTTTCTTCAAAACAGTTACATTTTTAAGAAAAAATTTAATTTTGAAACGAACAATTCAATCGTCAATCAAATTGAAGCTGAAAAGACGAATTTTTTTACAAAACTATTGAGTTTTCAACAAAAAAGTTGAATTTTTAACCTAAAATATGAATTTTCAACAACAAAATAAATTTTCCAACAAATATTTCAAATTTTTACCAAAAGCGATGAAGTTTTTACTAAAAAAGATGAATTTTCAATCCGTCGATGTTTTTTTTAATTTAAAAATGTCAAATTACTTTTTTATTACAACCAGAAAAGATTGATTTTCTACTATAAAAGATGAATTTTCTATCCAACGGGACGAAATTGAAACAAAATAATTGAATTTTCAAAAAATTATTTAAATTTTTCACCAAACAGTTTAATTGTTAACTTGAATTTTCCCAAAAATAAATTTGGAAAAATTTACTATTTATTTGGGAATTTTACTTCAAAATGAGGAAATTTTCCCAAAATAAACGAACTTATGTGCAAATTTTCCAAAGGCAAATAGAATATTTCCTATGGAAGTGAGAATTTTTCTGAGTATGAATTGGGAAAATTCCCCAAATATTGTAGGAATTTTTCATTCCCAAACATGTATGTACAATTTCCCAAACCGATCGAAATATTTCAATTCAAATAGGAACATTTTCCAAAGTATTGGGAAAATTTCCAACTTTTTTAGGAAAATAAATTTTCCTACCCAAAGTTGGAAATTTTACATACAAAATTAGTGGGAAAATTTCCCAAATATTATAGGAATTTTTCATTCCCAAACATGTATGTAACATTTTCCAAGCCGATCGAAATATTTCCATTCAGAAAGTAAAATTTTCCAAAGTATTGGGAAAATTTCCAACTTTATTAGGAAAATAATTTTTCCTACCCGAAGTATTTTTTCAATTTGAAAGTTTTTCATAGAATCTTGAAATATATTCTGTTTAACTATTACACTTTTTGTCGAGAATTAATTTTTTAAATCCATGATTTATCAGTACCGAAAATGTAATGATAAAGTATTACATAAATAAATTTAAAATTGTTGTCATTTCTATTATGCACAAAAAAGTGACAATCTTTGTCACTGCTCTTTAAATGAAACTCAATTCTGAATTATGTGTGTGAATTTGGCAATATTCCTTCCTTCGAGTTTTCCAAGTTACCGAATCAGCATTAAAGAAAAGCGACAACAATGCTCTCGATATTTTCTTGACAGACCTATTCTTTATAGAGAAAGATTTGTCATTCTTCAAATTTCTCAAGTCTGTATCTGCATAGCAATGACCCATAATTATGCATATTTCTTAATTTGAGTCTGAGTCAACTTCTCTAGACAGAGTATAATGAAATGTAATAGGATATAAACCATGTTCCGGGTTATCGACGGGATATACATAATCGAGTCATAAAAATGAGTCATCGAATCTAAAGTAATACTATCTCAAAAAGGAATGATTATATACTCGAAAGGATGAGAATCGCACTGACTATTTCGAATGAATTTATGGAAGTGTCCGCGTATTTCGCAATACCACACATTCCAAGTTCTGATTAAGCAGTAACCGCATGCATAATGCATGTATATTGTATATGTATGTTCTTTCATCTATATCATCCATATACACTAAAGAAGGCCATTCATTCTGCAGCAGCAAATAACTATATACGAGCAACACAACATATATACCGGAACCGGAAGTTCGATCAGTTAAACGGCTGCGGAAAGAAAAACATGACTATACCGTGAGCCGCACGAGGTTACCGGAAGCCCGCGTTTGTCAATGCTCGTCCGAATATATTTAACGTCTGAACGAAACCCTCAATTAGTTCCACTCGGTGTCGCTTTTTATTGCTTTCCCACCAGGAGATTATTCTTTCAAAACACCCCTCCCAGCTCGTTGGGAAAATGCATTTGTATCTTTGTCATCCTGTCATTCTTATGGTACAATAGGGTGGTCCACATTTTTACACTCTCTCATAATGAGAAGGCAATTTACTGTCTGTCCACAGAATTTATATTCCTCAATTTTCTTTGCAAGATTATAGTGAGAAAGCAGGAAGGAAATTCTAATAATGTGGGATGAGGCTCATGTTGCAGATGAAGGTACCCTTACCGTTTTAGAATACACAACCGGAAAAACATTTTTAAAATTCTGTAAAAAGTATATGCGTTTCTTTGATCCTTTCTCTGCACAATGGTCAAATTTGGAATAAACAATAATCATTTTTTAGAAAGTTAATAACAAAAGTGTAGGGAGGTGTCATCTCCGTAAGTGAAGAATGTAAGCACTTAAATACGTAACGGATTATAGGCCCTCTCTGAGACCCTCCACTCTTTCTGTAGCTTAATTTTGAGTTTCCAAAAATGTTTTAAAATTCCAATGTTTCAAAAAAAAATTCCATATTTTAAAATTCGAATTGATCATTTTCCTTAATCATTAATATTCAAATAACAGCATATTAATCCTGAAATACTTTTAACATAGAATCTTTCATAAACGAAATTAAACAGTATTTCCGATACAAATTTACAATTCACTAATTTATTTGGAACATAAAATGTCTTTCCTACCATAAAAGATGGCTTCTTAACGAAATACTTAAATTTTCAACAAAATAATTAAATTTTTAATATTATAGATGAATTTTAAACTTAAAAATAGAAATTCCTAACAAAAAAAAGACAGGTTTTAAATACAAAAAGAAAATTTTAGATACTCTTTTGCATTTTTGAATATTGAAAATGTAGTATTAAATTTAATCAACTTTATGAAGAACATATTTTTCCTAAGAAATCGAATGTCGCAAACTAATCAGCATTTTCAAAAATTTCACCAAGAATTCAAAAATTTCAAATTTCAAAACTTCATCCAGAAAAGCTTTCAGTTCATTTTTTAACACAAAAATATGAAATATGAAAAAAACCTTCAAGTCAAAAGACGAATTTTCTCTACAAAAATTGAATTTACAGACAAAAAATATGACTTCAGCAAAAAATTATTATGCAACGAAACTGATGCATTTTCACCCAACAAAAATGAAATTTTTAGCCCAGAAAAAGTTTTTTCTACCAAAAAAGGAGAATTTTCAAGTAAAAAAAATCAATCTTAAAAAAATGGAAAAGTTACATTTTCAGTTGAAAAATTAATTTTAAACAAAAAAAAAAAAGACTTTTTCAGTAAACAGTTAAATTTTTAACATAAGACATAAGCCTTCAATCATAAAATAAAATTTTAAATTGTGGTTTAACTTTTACTTAAGTAGTTGAATTTTCAACTAAAAATATTTTCATAAAAAAAAGACGAATTTTAACACGAAGAGGATCATTTTTTAACAAAATTGTTAAATTCTCTACCCAATAGCTTCATTTTTATCAAAAAAAGATGAAATTTCTCTTAAAACAGATGAATTTTTATTAAAAAAGAAAACAAATTTAAAATAAAAGTTGAATTTTCAATCCAAAAAGACGAATTTTTACAAAAGTGTTGCATTTTTATCCAAGAAAGATGTAATTTTAAACCAAGAATTTTTTTTTGCCAAAAAAAGAGTATTTTCAACTAAGAAAGATCAGTCTTAAAAAAATGGTAGTTATATTTTCAGTTAAAAAATTTAGTTTAAACAAAAAAAAAGACTTTTCCACTAAACAGTTAAATGTTTTACCAAAAACATAAGCCTTCAATCAAAAAAATATATTTTTAACAATATAGCTTAACTTTTACCCAAGTAGTTGTATTTTAAATTTAAAAAGATTAATTTTTAACAAAATAGTCAAAGTTTCAAAGGAAGAGATGAATTTTCAACTAATAATATAACTCTTAGAAAAAAGATTTCCTAACACAATAATTCGAGCAAATCTTTTAAGAAAAAATTGTTGAATACTCAAGCAAAGAAGAAGAATTTTCAACCAAAAAGTTGCATTTTCATAAAAAAAAATTACTACCAAAGTGCATAAATTTATAAATCAAAAAGATATTTAAAAAAAAATAGTTGAATTTTCTGTCGACAAAAATTTTTGTTGACCAAAATATAATATATTTTGTTGATCAAAATATGAATTTTTAATCAAGAAATAAGTTTCTACGGAAAAAATTGAATTTTTAATCCAAAAAGACGAATTTTCACCCAAAAAGGATGACTTTTTGAAAAAATTGTTAAATTTTCTACCCAATAGTTGCATTTTTATCTAACAAAGATTAAATTTCTCCTAAAACAGATGAATTTTGATTTTAAAAGAAAACAAATTTTTAAAAAAGAGTTGAGTTTTCATCCTGAAAAGATTCCAGTTGACTTTTCAAGATCAAAATGTGATTTTTTTAACAAAAAATAAGTTTCTACGAAGAAAATTTAATTTTTAATAAAAAATAAATTGCCAACCAAAATTGATGAATTTTTGACGAAGTAGTTGAATTCTCTGCCAAATAGTTGAATTTTTATCCAAGAAAGATGAAATTTGTCCAAAAAAGATGAATTTTTAATAAAAAAAGGACAAATTTTTCTTTAAAGTTGAACTTTCATCCAGAAAAGCTTTCAGTTCATTTTTCAACATTAAAATATGAATTTTAAACAAAATGTAAATTTTCTACGAAATAGTTCAATTTTCAACGAAACAGAAGAATTTCCAAACAAAAGTGTGACTTTTTAACAAAATAGTTTAATTTTCAACCAAACAGTTGCATTTTCATCCAAGAGAGATGACATTTCTCTTAAAACAAATGAATTTTTGATTAGAAAAAAAAATTTCAAAATAATGGTTGAATTTTTATTCAAAAAGACGAATTTTTTCAACCAAAAGGGACGATTTTTTAACGAAATGTTTGAATTCTCTACAAAGTAGATGAATTTTCTTCAACATCAAAATATGAATTTTAAACAAAAAGTATATTTTCTACGAAATAGTTGAATTTTCAACGAAACAGTAGAATTTCCTATCAAAACTATGACTTTGTAACAAAATAGTTTTATTTTTAATCAAACAGTTGCATTTTTATGCAAGAAACATGA
>CAKNXH010050822.1:0-14515 GCA_932178445.1 Andricus quercusramuli
ATTTTCCACCAAATAGTACAATTTTTACGAAAAGAGTAGAATTCTCATTCTAAAATGTTATCGGTTTATCCCATATAGGCCTAAATGAAAAGAATTAACTTTCAACCGAAAAATATGAATTTTCAACAAAAAAGAGTTACTTTTTAAGAAAATAGTTTAATTTTCAACCAAGTAAGTTGAATGCTTCATTGGAGAATGAATAGTAGAGTTTTCCATGCAAAATAATTCACAGTCAACCATTAAAAGACAACTTTTCTACCAAAAGATGAATTTTGAATGTAAAAGGATCAATTTTCTATCCGAAAAGATGAATTTTCAACAAAAAAGTTGTATTTCCGACGAAAAAATGCCTTTCCAACAACATAGTTGTATTTTTAATCCAAAGAGATGAATTCTGGATGAAAACTGAGATATGTAGTAGACTTTTCAATAAAAAAGAATTAACTTTTAATCATATAAGATAATATTTACAACCAAAAAGTATTTCTTTTCTACCAAGAGATGAATTTTCAATCCAGAAGGATGAATTTTCTATTCAAATCGACGAATGTTCAACAAAGCAGTTGAACTTTCGATCAATAAAGGCGAATTTTTAAGAAAATAGTTGAAGTTTCAACAAAATACTTAAAATTTCAAACAAATAGTAGTATTTTTACCAAAATAGATGAATTCTGAACCCAAAATATAATAGTAGATCTTTCAAATAAAAACAATTAACTTTCAAACAAAAAAGATGAACTATTAAGAAAATAGTTGAACTTTCAACATAATAATAAAATTGTTTACCAATTACTTCAATTTTAAACCAAAAGAGATAAATACCGAACCAAAAATATAATAATAGTTTTACTAAATAAAAAGAATTAATTTTTAACAAAAAGGAGTACTTTTCTACCAAAAGATGAATTTTCTATCCAAAGTGACAAATATTCAATAAAACAGTTTAATTTTTCATCAAAAAATATTATTTTTTAACAAACTACTTAAATTTTTCACAAAACGAGACGATATTTATGTATTTATGCAAAAGTAATACAAATCTTTAAAATTCTCGATCGCTTTTGAAAGAAATGTTGAGAGCTAATTGTTAAATACACGTATTTTTTCAGAATTAATTATAGAATAACAAAATAATTGAAGAAAATTTAATATCCTTTAAGATGTGAAAATAAAAAAAATCTTGTCATTCGGTAACACAAAAGTTATTTATAACGAGTGAAATTTGTTCCAAAACGGAAAATAATCGATATTTCCCTTATTTTTGAATTTAAAAATTATTTATAAATATATAGGTAATCTTACAAAATGAACATACCAATAGGAACATAACTGATCTTTTATTGAAAAATTTATTTATATAATTAACCTCCAATCAATAAATGAACTTGTTGCTGATTTAAGTCCCAAAAAATGCTGCGGATTGCGATACAAATGTAATCTTCAGTTTAAATAAAAAACATAAAGTTACTTCCAAGATATTGAGTTTCGGAATGGGTAAAAAAAGTTTTAATCTAAAAGAGTCAGCCGATTCGGACTACATTGTCCAAAAATTTTGAGGATAAAATTTCACAGATTTTGAAAATCGGTTTTTGGTAACCACTGATAATAGAATTTTCGATTTTTCACAAAAATAAAAATTTGCTCCGACGATTATTCGGTGGATGGACTACAAAAAGATTTTTTAAATAACGATAACAATAATAAATATTGTGAAGAGAAGAAAAATAAGTATTATTACGTTAGAATGCTACGCTAAAATTTTAACTAAAAGTTCAATTAAATTTGTTTTTATTACTATATTTAAAAATCAGAATTCGAAGACATATTTTTATGACAACACGTATTTGATTTTTTAAGAATTATTATGCCGTAAACCCATTTTCGAAGAAATGTTGATTATCTAGTTTTGTAGTTCCACCCTTAAAATATGGCCAAAATAAGTATTAGGATAACTCAGGGTGTCCAGTGATCAGCCAATATAAAATTCCCGGTTTGTTCCCGACCAAATTTTTTTCCGCCGACCGATTTAAAGATGTCTTTTTAAATTTTGGTAATTAATTATTTACACGTGCCAAACTTATCCTCAACCACAGACTGAAATGATAAATATTAATCGAAACGTAAATATTTTATCGAACACGAGCATGACACCGCTTGCTTATCGATGATTGCTTAAGTTCGTTTAATGTTAATTATATGAAATTAAAAGTTTTTCTCTTACATACATCAATTGAAAGCTATCGGTAATGTCGATAAAACAAGCCAAAATAAAGTCATTTTGTAAACTTTTTAAAATAAGATATTATAGAAATGGTACAAATTTCAATGTTTTCTAGAATTTAGATGAGATCTGATATAATAAACTTTTTCAAATATTCTTGGGATAATTTTAAAGGTAAATTTCTGTAGTATCGCACCAACTTATCACTATTATTTTAACAAATTCCGCTTGCATGATGAAACATATTTATAGTTAAAACAAAAAATTTCGAAACATTTGAATATCTTTTCTGCTGAAAGAAATATTTTGTTATAAAATATATGAAATGAGTAACCATGAAGTTTCTATGAAATCTATTAAAAATATATATTAATTTTATTTTTATTTTCCTATCGATGAAATGCCTTCTAATTTTCCCAAATCTTTTGTTCCAACGTTGTTAACTAATTATTATACTAGATTTGAAAAAATTAAAAACATTGATATTTGCAATATTTTCACAATATCTTCTATAAAAATTGACGAAATCAGGATGCTTACCCAAACTTCAAAATCCGGGTTTTCCCGGTCAAAAATTAAATATTTCCAGGTTGACTTTTAAGCGTTTATAATAATAATTATTCAATATTAAATACTTTATTATATTAAATTGGAAAAGAATTAAACATTGTAGAACTGCAAGGAAACATGTATAATGTAAATTATTGTAAAGGTGATTTCAGACTTCAGACCCCAAAATGCTCTTAAAACAGGGGAAATCGGATGACAAAAAAAGAGGAATTATAGGGGAAGAAATTGTTTGAAATTAAATTAATGTAGGTATCATGTTGCTAAAAATTCAAGTCGAAATATATTTAATTTTTAACAAAATAGTGTAATCTTCAACGAAAAAAGATGAATTTTCAACTCGAAAAGACGAATTTTCAACAAAAGAATTCAGTTTTCTAGAGACAAGTCGAATGTTTTCGAAAAAAATCTGAATTGTAAACAGTTTTCTACATAAAAAGATGAATCTTCACCCAAATAATCGAATTTTCAAAAAAAAGATTAAACATCAAACGCAAAGTATTATTTTCAACTAAATAGTTGAATTTTCAAGCCAAAGACGAATCTTTTATAAGAAAGTTGAATTTCCACCACGAAAGATTAATTTTCAACTAAAAAAGAGGACTTTTCTACCAAAAGATGAACTTTCTACCTAAAAAGATGAATGTTCCAAAAAATACTTGAATTTTCGATCCGAAAAGGAATTTTTAAGAAAACAGTTGAATTTTTAACTAAATAATTAAGTTTTCAGTTAAATAGTAGAATTTTCACCAAGAAGAGATTAATCCTGGAACAAAATTATAATAAAATTTTCAATAAAAAGAATTAACTTTTAACTATAAAATATGAATTTCCAAACAAAAAAGATTACTTTTCCACCAAAAGTTGAATTTTTAATCCAAGAGGATACATTTTCTCTCCAAAAAGATAAATTTTCGAAAAAAACTGTTAAATTTTCGAACAAGAAGAATACTATCAAACCAAATAGTTGAATTTTTAACAAAATAATGAAATTTTCCACCAAATAGTACAATTTTTACGAAAAGAGTAGAATTCTCAATCCAAAATGTTATCGGAGTATCCTATGTAGGCCTAAATTCATTGTCTCATCTGAATATTTTAATAATTTTATTTAAATATGGATTTTATAAGTTGTGAAATATGTTTCCCTAGCTCCGATGTTAACTTTTGAATTAATTATCAATCAAAAAAGATGACTTTTTTATAAAGTGTACTTGAATTTTCAATAAAATAATTAAATTTTCAACCAAATACTTGACTGGAAATTTAAGAGTAGATTTTCAAATGAAAAAGAATGAACTTTTAACCAAAAAAGATAACTTTTTTGCCAAAAGATTAATTTTCAATCAAAAAGAACAAATTTTCTATCAAAAAGCAGTTGAATTTTCGACGAAAAAAGATGACTTTTTAACAAAATAGTTGCATTTTCAACAAGATAATCAAATTTTCAACCAAATTGTAGTTTTTCTAACCAACAGAGATTAAGTCTGAATCAAAAATATAATAGTAGACTTTCAAAATCAAACTTTCAACCAAAAGTGATAAATTTTCAACCAAAGAGGGTAAAACTTGTTAAGAAAATAGTTAAATTTTCAACAAAATAATTAAATTTTTAACCAAAAAGATGAATTATCAACCGGAAATTTAATAATGGACATTTCAATCCAAAAGGACCAATTTTCTGTCCAAAAAGATGAACTTTCAAGAAAACTGTTAAATTCTCGACCAAAAGAGATGAATTCTGAACTAAAAATATAATGGTAGACTTTTCAATTTTTAAAAATTGACTTTCAATCAGAAACAGTTGGATTTTATTATTAGGTTCCATTAATTCAGTTCTCGTTTGAGTGAAAAAAACGATAAAAAGGGTAATTTTCCTAAAAACAGGAGGAAAAAAAGAAAAAATTTGTAATAAAGAGGAAAAGAGCGGAAAAGTGGAAAGAGTGCGAAGTCTGTGATTTTATAAACCGCAGTGAAAATTATGAAAAATTATGAAAATTCTGTCGATCGTAGTTTAGGAGATATTCGAGTTTTTGTGATCCAGGATCTTAAATATACATTTTGGATTTTCGATAGAAAACCATACTTTAATCTGTGCTCTTTTTGGTAATTAATTTCTTTTTTACCCAGAGATGAATTTTCAATCCAGAAAGACGAATTTTCTATTCAAATCGACGAATGTTCAACAAAGCAGTTGAATTTTCGATCAATAAAGGCGAATTTTTAGGAAAATAGTTGAAGTTTCAACAAAATACTTAAATTTTCAACCAAATAGTAGTATTTTTACCAAAATAGATTAATTCTGATCCCAAAATATAATAGTAGACCTTTCAAATAAAAACAATTAACTTTCAAACAAAAAAAAGATGACTTATTAAGAAAATAGTTGAATTTTCAACAATGACTTTTATGTCTCCCAAATCACCGGAAGCGGGTCATATAATTTACATTAAAATAACTTAAGATCGATTCTGCAGTATACTTATATACGTACATATAATCGAAGATTAATTAACATTAATGGTATTATAATGAAACAATTAGATTTTTCTCTTCCTGATTCTCGAATAAACAATAAAAAGAAGATGAAGTAGTAAAAAGTAGATTTTTTAAGAAAAGAAGGAAATTCCCGATCCTAAATAGAATTCTAGGGGTTTTCCCGGTTAAATAAAATTACCGGGGTTTCCCGATTTTCCGGTCCGCTAGACACTCTGATAATTAAACCATAGTGTTTATTCAACAAAAATATATATGTATTATACACAAAGGGCGTAAAAATATTTTTAAAAATCTATTCTGGTAACTATTTCTTTAATTAATTTTATTATAAAAAATAATAATAATTAAATATTTTTCATATTTTAAAACTCGGGAAGCAGAACCGATTTTATTGTGTCTCACAAAATATCGTAAATGGTTTACGTTAAAAAAGCTTATCATTGAATGAAAAAAATATTATAAATATAAAATAAGAACCTAATATTACTTTACATTTTTTTCTTTTGGTTCTATTTAAAAACATTAAAAAATCAATGTATGATAAATTAATATTCGGGAAATCCGTTTCCTTATGATATCATTAATCTGAATATTTCGCGAAGATACTTACGGTGAAAACATTTGGCTGATTGCTTGGTGCAATTTTAACACAAGCTTCTAATGTTATAATTCGCTGAGTGAGTTGTTGTGTTAAAGCTTCATCTTGGTTATCGTATACCTCCAGTCTGTCGATTCCATAACTACTAGCTTTGAATAGTTGGCAAAACCTTTTGTGCCAACTTTTCTGTGAATAAAAAAAAGAATAATAAGAAAATTAGCTCAGAAATTGAAAGAGATATTTCAATTAAATATAAAGAATAATTTAAATTTAAGTTTCACCTAGAAATGTTTGTTTAAATCAGAATATTTAATTTAGAAACTATTTTTGGAAGTTATATTTCCGAATAACGTAACAACGTAAACCCGTTTAAATTTTATTAATATACAACTATTGAGGACTTGAATTCAAGTTGCATAAATAAATTTAAAACGATTTATATTTAAAATTGTCCGATTTTTAATATTTTAAGATATTAAATTTTGCAAGTTTTGAATTGCAGCTGTTTAAAATATTAAGGCTATTAATTTGAAATCATAAAATTTTGGATCAGTTTTGAAACAGTATAATTTGAACGTTTTAATTTTAAATAATTCAATTGAAAATGCTGTTAATTTGAAACGCTTCAAATATAAAATTTTGGAAAGATGCATTTTAAAGTTGTTAATTTTTAGTCTTTAATTCGAAACTTGAAAAAGGAAAGGAGACATTGAGAAAAAGAAAGTGCTGAAAAAGTGATTGGCAGTTTTTCGATTTTATAAAATTATAACAACTTAGGAGTTAATAAAAATAAAATTTGGATAATAGAAAAGAGACGTTATATTATGCAAATATGATTTTTTGAAGTATTTTTATTAGATTTTAGTATGCAATAAATTTATGATTCGATCGTAAAGTTCTGGATAGTGATCAGAATAAAATAATGTTCTCTTTTTATGAGCTACATAAATTTGCATTATAAGGTTACACAAATTTCAGTTTATTTCTATAATCACTTTTCGTACTAATATTTGAATCGAAGGAAAGCAAAAGTCGTTTGTTCACAACTACTGAACGTTTTTACTTACCAAAATTTACAGGCATACCTGAAGTATGTTAAAGTAATTCATAAGTATTATAAGTGTCTTTGAAGTCTTTAACATGCTTAAAAAAATTCACGATATTTTTTCGTTTGAAAAATTGAATTTTACGAAAAAATTGTAACTTTTTAATTGTTAATATTTTAAGCTAAAAACGTATATGGAAACTCTTTCTCGATCAGAAATTTGTTGTGGGTCAAATTGACCCAGTGTGTACTAGAAGGGTTAATCAAGGAAAACATTCCCGGTTGTTTCCCGTTTCGCGCCAATTTTTTACGGCCATTGAAATTAAAAGATTCGAACTCTTATAGCTGAAAATGGTTTCATTTAAAGCAATCAAAATTGAACTTAAAATTAAAACACTCGAAGTCGAACTATTTTTAATTCTGAACTTTTAAAATCGAAGGTAAACAAATGTTTAATTCAGAATTTTTTCATAAAAACGCTCAATAATTTGCACGCATAAAATCGAATCTTTCAACACTTTTTAATTGAACAATTTTGAATGAATGCCGTTAAACTACAAAATTTTAAATTTCTCTAAATCGAACAGTTTAAAGATTTCTGGTTTGAAGGTATAAATCCAATTAAATTATTTCCAATGCTCTAATTTGAAAAATGAATAAAAAATGTTCAAAATTATATAACTTTTTGCAATTTTAAGTTAGAAGCATTAAACAAAAATTTCTACGTTTAGCCGATTAGACACTTAAATCGTAGAAATGTTTATTCCGTGAGATTCTCCATCGTTTTCAATTTCTTTTTTTATTCAACGAACTCTCAACAAAATAGATGAATTTAAAAAAAATATACATTTTCAACGAAATAGTAAAATTATCAACCGAAACCAATTCATTTAAATCAAACACTTGCATTTGTAATAAAACATAAGAAATTTCGAACCAAAGAGATGAATTTTCACACCAAAAAGATGAATTTTCAACTAAAAAAGATAAATTTTCTAACGAAACTGGAACTGTGAAATTCTCACTTTGAAAAAGTTAATTTTAAACAAAACAAAAGAACAAACTTTCAACAAGTTACATTTTTCACAATAGAGATCAAACTTCAACGAAAAACAATAATTTTTTACAATATAGTTCAACTTTTAACCAAGTAGTTGAATTCAACCAAAAAAGAACGCACATATTCAATGAAACAGTTTAATTTGTAATCAAGGAGACACATTTTCAACCAAAAATGACTTTTTAATCATAAAAGAAACAAAATTTCAACCAAATTGTTGAATTTTCTACAAAGCAGTTGAATTTTCAACCAAACGGATGAATTTTCAATGAAGATTAATTTGTAATAGAATTGTTGAATTCTCATTAAAATAATTAAATTTATACCCATCCATTGTTAAAAATATGTAGTTAAAAATTTATGTAATTGGTTGGAAATTCTGATTTTTCTGGGTAGAAAATTCAACTATTTGGTTAAAAATGTAATGTATTGTTTTGAAAATTCATCTTTTTTGTAGAAAATTAAACTTTTGCGTAAAATGTTATGTATTATATTAAAAATTCACCTTTTCGGCAGAAGATTAATTTTGAAAAGAGCTGAAAAATGAACTATTTGGTAAAAAATATATGTATTTGGTTTACAAATCGTATTTTTGATAGAAAATCAATTTCATTTTAAATGAATGTATAATTAAAAATTAATCTGTTTTAGTTAATTCAAGTATTTTGTTGAAAATTCGTATTTTTTGGTTATATTCAATAATTTTGTATGCTACTTTATGCTACATATCTACTTTTTTGAAAACTCATGTTTTTGGCCGTAGATTCATCACTTTAGTTCAAAATCCATCTCTTTGTTGGAAAACTTTAATAGTTTTTTGAAAATTATCTTTTGTTGTTTTAAAATTAATAGTTTTATCTGCAAACTAAACTATTCCATTTTTTGTTGGAAATTGATCTTTTTTAGTAGAAAATTCAACAATTTGATTAAGAATTTATATATTTGGTCAAAATACATGTTTCTCGTAGAAAATTAAGCTCCTTGGTTTAAAATTTGACTACTTGGTAGAAAATATATATATTTCGTCAACAATTAATATTTTTTGGTAGAAAATTGCACTATTTGGTACTACACTAAACTGTTTTGTTCAAAATTCTTTTTTTTTTGTTAATTGAAAGTTAATTCTCCTCAATAAAAATTACAATAAATAAGTTTTGGTTAAGAAATTATCTTTTTATTAGGTTAGAAGTTCAACTATTTGGTTCAAAATTGGTAGAAACGAAAAAAACAGAGAGTAAAAATGTATCAAATAAAATTTCGCCTAACATCACATCCATTGTTCAAAATAATCAGTTAAAAATTTATGTAATTTGTTGGAAATTTCTATTTTTTGATAGAAAATTCAACTGTTTAGCTAAAAATGTATGTATTTTGTTAAAAATTCATCTTTTTAGCAGAAGATTAATCTTCGTAGTTGAAAATTGAACTATTTCGTGAAAAAATATATGCATTTCGTTTACAATTCGTATTTTTGGTAGAAAATCAATTTTTTTTGTTAGACATGCAATGCATGTTCAAAATAAGTCTGTTTTAGTTGAAGATTCAATTATTTTGTTAAAAAATCGTCCGGTTTGGTTATATGCAACTGTTTTTATTATTAAAAATTGAAATATTTCGTGGTTTAAATTTCAATTACAACATTTTTTTTTGTAAATTAGTATTTCGAGGTTGAAAATGCAATTGCTTTGTTGAGAATTCGTCTGGTTGGCTTAAAAAATCAACTAATTGGTTGAAAATTGAACTACTTTGTTAAAAAGTGATGTTTTTAGTTTAAGATTCATCATTTTAGTTCCAAATTTATCTCTTGGCCTGAAAACTTTACTAGCTTGTTGAAAATTCTCCTTTTTTGTTTTAAACTTAATGACTTTAACTGAAAATTCAACTATTCCATTTTTTGTTGAAAATTTATCTTTTTTAGTAGAAAATTCAACTACATGGTTGAGAATTCATGTATTTTGTCGAAAATTAATGTTTTTAGTAGAAAATTAATCCTCTTGGTTTAAAATTTCACTATTTGGTAGAATATATATGTATTTTGTTAACATTTTATATTTTTTTTATAGAAAATTTCACTGATTGGTTGAAAATTTAACTGTATAGTTGAAACTTAATCTGTTTTAGTTGAGGATTCGAATACTTTGTAGAAATTACGTCTCTTTTGGGTGTATTCAACTGCTTTTCATTTAAAATTGAAACATTTTTTGGCATAAATATAAACTATTACATGTTTGGCTGAAAATTCAATTGCTTTGTAGAGAATTCATCTATTTGGCTTGAAAATTCAACCGTTTCCTATAAAATTTATATAATTTTGTTGTCAATTTATCTTTTTGTTTGAAAACTTAACTATCTGGTTGCAAATTCAGCTGTCCTAATCAGCCACTGAGACAATGTGTATTAGCCAATTGGCGAGGAAGTTCAAAAATAGTTTTAAAGAAAAAGTCAAGAAACGGAGGCTTTAGCAGACAATTCTGAGAAAATAGTGTCTTTAGTGTAATTTCTTTCAAAACAATAGTAAAATAGTGTCATTGTTTAAAAATGGTGTAGAATATTGTCAATAGTGTAGAGTCCGTGGCCTGTTTTTTAAAAAAGATTGTATTAAACTATAAAGAATAACACTTTTGAAGAACGTATGAGCATTAAATATTACACTATTATCAAATCCGTGAAGTTGAGTGAACCATAAAGCTGTTTGCATGCTAATCGTGGAATGTTTTATAGATAAAGAAAGATAGGAATTTCCTTTGTATGTAGTATAAAAGCCCATAATGTTATGCATGCACCTATTCAAAGTTATCACTAACCTTGAGCTGGCCTAACATTCCTTGTGGTGGAAAAAGCAACATCCCTTGTTGCACAGGTTCTTCGACTTTCATCGTTCAAAAAACACGGGGACAACAATGTACAACACTGTCGGAATGATTTTAAATCCCTCTTTTGACGAAAATCAACTTTTTGACTTTCACTCCACCTTTTCCTGTCACTATTTCTCTCTCCTCGTCTAGCACATATTTCCTTCCTTCTCTGTCTTTCTCTTCATAGATGTTTGACAGTTTTCGGAGCAACTATTTCCGAATTTTCAACCCATCGCAAGCTCCAAAAATATGACAACTTGAGCGAAGCACACAATCAATCGATTTGAGTCAACATTAAAATATTCCTACTGCACAAGATCTTAATTACGTGGATTTTTGCTTTAAAAAAAATAATAAACCGTTCCTTCTATCTATACACATACCACATAGTTCACGAGCGATCACGACTAACTTCCGAACTCGATCTTTGCCGCGCGAAGATTACCGAAATTTCACGAACGTTGTATCTTCGGCGCTGACATCGTTTGGCGCGTAATTTAAATGTGACGAGCGCGTTGGTACATACAAGAAGGAATTTAAATATTATTTTGAATGAATTAGATTTTAATTACTGCGCAACTATATTCTTGTATCGTATAGTAGAAACTTTTGTTATATAAAATAGGCCCTTCAAATCATACAGTATTACTGAATAAAATGGTTTTTGTCAATGTTTGACATGTTACCATTGAAAAGTAACGCGTTTTTTTCTTATTTGAAAGTTTTATCAGACTTGAAACTAGTTTTTTAGAAAGTTGATTAACCAACCGAAATATTTTAACGATTAGAATGAATCCTGTTATGTTAAACACGCATTTTCGATAAGAAAAAATTAATTTTTTTTTATAAATTTGTACATTTTATTCCGAATAATCAATATTTTTAGGTGAAAATTCGTCTTTTTTGGTTAAATTCAACTCTTTTTTATTTAAAATTAAAACATTCTTTGTAGAAATATTTTTGTTTATTTTTGTTCATTACATTTTTTTGTAAAACATTATTCTTTTTGGTTCAAAATTTACATTTTTCCAGTAGAAAGTTGAACTAATTCGATTAAAGTTGAACTACTTTCTTGAAAAATTCAAATTTTTGGTTGAAAATCCATCTTTTTGGGATGCAAATTTCACTATTTGGTTGAAAATTAACTTTTTTCTTGAAAATTTAACAATATGGTTGATTTTTTTTCTTAACAGACTGAAAAATATTTCTTGATTAAGAATTCAACAATTTGGATTCAAAGTTTATCTTTTTTGGTATAAAATACAACTGTTTGGTTGAACATTTAATTATTTTGATGAGAATTCAAAATTTTTATTAAAAATTCGACCTATGTGGTTAAAAATTGAACCATTTTTTTAAAAATGCGCCTATTTGCATTGAAAATTCAATTACTGTTGGTTCTCACGCTTCGCGCTCGAGTACAACTGTACTTTGGTGATTGTGAATTCTCCTTTTGTTAAAGCTCCTTCGGTTTTAACGAACACATTCTCATTACGCATCTCGTGCTTCGCACTCATTTTTGTTAAAAATCTGAACGTTTTTACATTTTGTTTAACACTTTTATTTGAAATGTATATTACATTTATTTATGTATAAATGTATATTATTACAATTCATAATATGCAGTGGTATTAAAACAAACGTATTTGCATTGTTTTTTGCAACTTGTGTCGTTTTTCCATATATATAATTTGTTCATTTTTTATGTTATTTTTTACAATTTAAACTAAAAATACGTATCCTAGTGTCAAATGGTTTTGAGAAAATTTCTAGACATAATTAAGGCGAAAAATGTTGTTAAATAAAATGTTACTGTAGCTTGTGTCCGTTTTTCAAGAAGGTAATTTTTCGTTTTCAATATGTTCTTATAACAAGAGTTTGCAACAAATTTGTAGATTTTTTAGACTAAACAACTTTTGTCTTCATTTTCTTTCGTCTCTTATGTCGTTTTTCCAAAAGTTTAATTTTTTTATTTTTAATCTTGTTTTTTACCAGCAAAAGAAAATCCACTTTTTCTATCTCAAAATTATCAATAACGAATTTTTAGATCCTTTTTCGGTGAACAACTTTTCTGTATTAATTTTTCTTTTCCTACCTTGTGCCGTTTTCTACAAAAATTAATTTTTTAGTTTTAATGTTATATTTTACGATTAAAACAAAAATCACGCGTGCTTTTGAAGAATTATTAACGACAAATTTGTAGCTCTTTTTTTGTGAACAAATGTTGTCTATTTTTTTCGTATCCTGTGTTGTTTCTCTAAAAATTCAATTTTTCTATTTGCAATGTAGTTTTTTAAGTATAAAATAAAAACTACGCATCCTACCAGAAAGTGATTCGTTTTAAGAAAATTGTTATAAGGAAAATTTATAACAAATTTTTTAGATCATTTTTGGTTGAACAACTTTTGCCTATTAATTTTTTTCGTCTCTTGTGTAGTTTTTCCAAAAATTCAATTTTTTTTATTTTTAATGCTACTTTTTACGATTAAAACAAACACCACGCCTCTTTAAAAAATTATTTATGAAAAATTTGTATAACTTTTTTTTATGTGAGAAACTTTTGTCCATTAGTTTTTGTCATAGCTTATGTCGTTTGTCCAAAAATTTAATTCTCCTATTTTTAATTTTATTTTCCAAGATTAAAGCAAAAACTATGAATCCTATCGAAAAGTGATTGCTAACAAATTTGTAGATCTTTTTTGAATGCCCAATTTTTGTCGTATAATCTTTTTACGTATCTTTTGACGTTTCTCCAAAGATTTAATTTGCCTATTTTTAATGCTATTTTTAAACGAATAAAACAAAAACTATGCATCCTTAAAAAACTGATCAATAACAAATTCGTAGATCTTTTTTATATGCACAATTTCTTCTAATATTTTTGCATGCTTTGCATAGTTTGACTGCAAAATGGAATTTTCGATTTTTCATAATTTTTTTTGTGCGATCAAAATTTGAATTTTCGATTTTTCTAAAAATTAAAAAAGTTGTTATGATAATATTGTGGGGTGTTCAAAAACCAAAGTTTGTTTTCCTCTTGACTTTTTTTTATATCGTGCGTTTTTTGGTTTAAAATTTTCATTTTCATTCGTTTTTTGGAATTTTTTAAATGCTATAACTTCAGTTATGTTTGTCTTATCAAAAAAAGTCATTTGATTAATTGTTCGTCGTTTTCAGTTCTACAAACATTTGTACATAGAATTATTGAATATAGTAAAAAGTGGTCTCAAAAATAAAAAAAATGCGCAGTAGTATAGCAAAGCGGGTTCTGGACCACTTACCGACCGAGCAGGTTCTGTTCCATGCTAAGTTACTGACAGTCGGTAAGTGGCCTCGGCCGGTAATGCAGATTTCCAATGTACCAACAGATGGCGCCACCGTCGCAAGTTACTGACAGTCGGTATGACCATCAGTCGGTAATGCAGATTTCCAATGTACCAACAGATGGCGCCACCGTCGCAAGTTACCGACAGTCGATATTACCATCAGTCGGTATTACCATCAGTTGGTAATGCAGATTCCTGTCATACATTGATCCTCGGTCGATAAGTCAGGGTTCTACCTTACCGACCTTGAGCTACAGCCTTGAGATTCCTTCGACTTTATAAAAATGTTATAGAATGATGAAACCCCTACGCCACCATTTCTTCTTATATTTTTTATAGTAAAA
>CAKNXH010050824.1:3423-25118 GCA_932178445.1 Andricus quercusramuli
TTTAGCAATAGCTCGAACAAAGCATCTCGAAGACGCGAACAAATACTTTACACATAGTATTGTTTTCTTTTAATTATTATGAAAGTTTTTCTTACATGAATAGAATAAACCATTTTTTGAAACTTCATAAATCGGTACTGGTGGGTCATAAAAGGTTCAGCAATGGGTTGAACAAAGCATCTCGTAAACGCGAAGAAATGCACTATATATAGTATTGTTATGAGTTCATTATTAAAAAAGTTCCTCTTATGTAAATAGAATAAATCGTTTTTTGAAACTTCGGAAATCGGTAGTGGTTGGTCACAAGTGGTTCAATAAGAGATCAATCGCTGCGTCTCAAGGATGCGAACAAATATACTACATATAATATTGTCGTATTTTGAATATCAAAAGAGTTTTATTCATATAAACAGAATAAACCATTTTTTTGCATCTTCATAAATCGGTACTGGTGGGTCATAAAAGATGCAGCAATAGGTCGAACAAAGCATCTCGAAGACGCTAACAAATACACCACATATAGTATCGTTGTCATTTGAATACTGAGAAAGTTTTTCCTATATAAATTGAATTAACCAGTCTTTGAAACTGCATAAATCGGTAGTGGTTGGTCATAAGATGTCCAATAAGAGATCAATCGCTGCGTCTCCAGGACGCGAACAAATATAATTCATATAATATTGTCGTATTTTGAATATCGAAACAGTTTTTCTCATCTAAACAGAAGAAGCCACTTTTTTGAAACTTCATAAATCGGTACTGGTGGTCATAGAAAATTCAGCAATAGGTCGAACAAAGCATCTCGAAGACGCGAACAAATACACTACAAATAGTATCGTTGTCATTTGAATATTGAGAAAGTTTTTTCTATATAAATAGAATTAACCATTTTTTGAAACATCATAAATCGGTAGTGGTTGGTCATAAGAGGTTCAACAATGAATCAATCGATGTGTCTCAAGAACGCGAACAAATATTCTTCAAATAATATTGTCCCATTTTGAATATCATAGCAATTTTTTCTCATAAAAACAGAATAAATCATTTTTTTATCTTCATAAATCGGTACTGGTGGGTCATAAAATGTTCAGCAAGAGGTCGAACAAAGCATCTCGAAGACGCGAACAAATACACTACACATAGTATTGTGTCATTTGATTATTGAGAAAGTTTTTCTTATATAAGTAGAATAAACAATTTTTTGAAACTTCATAAATCGGTATTGGTGGGTCATAAAAAGGTTCAACAATAATTCAATCGATGCGTCTCAAGGACGCGAACAAATACACTTCATACAATATTGTCATATTCAGATTATGAAATGAGTTTTTCTCATATTAATATAATAAAAAAAATTTGTACCTCATAAACCGGTACTGATAGTATAATTTGTACAGAATATATTTTTTTAATATGTACATAACTTTGTGTGAAAAAAATGAAATTTGTAAGGGTTCATATACATTGCTTGCAAGTTTCAAAACGATTTATGGGTCATAAAACTACTTTATAATAACCCCATATTTTTTCTTCATGATGTTAATATAGAGAAAAATATAGCTGTGACTTAAAGGAGAATTTTTTATCGTCTTTATAGAGCTCGTAGACAGAAAACATAAATAAATTACAAATTTTCATCCCATTAAATGTGAGAGGGGAATACATGGAATGAGGTCAATGTCGATGCGTAAATTCCACAAATCCCTTAAAGCTTTTTGAAAATCTTTAAAATTTCTTAGAAATTTTAATAGGATCCTAAGACATTTTTTCTTCTTTGGAATAACTCAAAATTATCGAAATCTATTAAAAATTTCTTGGATTTTTTTTTAAATGCCCGAAAAATATATTCCAGCCTTTGAAATTTTTCGAAATTTTTTAGTGCTCTTCAAAATTACTTGGGAATTTGAAAAATACACTAAAGTATTAGAAATCTTCTGATATCTTTTGAAATCCTTCAAAATTATTTAGATCAATTGAAAATTCTTCGGAATCTTTGAAGATGCAAAAAAACATTAAGATATTTTAAAATCCTTCAAAATCTTTTGAAATTTTGTGAAGCTCATGAAAATTCCTTGGAATTTTTAAAAATACCCTTTAATAAGTAAAATTCTTTGAAATCGTTTTAATAATTTAAAAATTCCTTAGAATCTTTTGAAATACCCTACAATATTTTAAATTCATTAAAATGTTTTTAAAGTTTGTAAAGCTCTTTAAAATTACTAAAAAAATTTCAAAATGCAATGAAATATTTTTAATTGATTACATTATTTTCAAGTCCTTTGAAATGAAAATTTGTTCGTATTGAAAAAAAAAACCTTAAATCTTTCGATTTTTTTCAACATCCTTCGAAATTATTTATATCAATTGAAAATTCCTTGGAATCTTTTAAAATTCCATGAAATATTAAAATATTCCCAATTCCTTTAAAACCTTTCAAAATTTTGTGAAGCTCTTCAATATTCCATGGAATTTTTCAAAATACCCTAAAATATTTCAAATCGTTTACAATCTTTTAAATTGCTTTGAATTTTTTCAGGTTTTTGAAACTTCTTTGAAATTTTAAAAAATATCCCAAAATAATTGACATTTTTTGCAATCCCTTCAAATTATTTGAATAAATGGAAAATTCCATGGAATATTTTTAAATATCCTAAGACTATTAAAATTTTTTAAAATCCCTTCAAATTATTGAAATAAATTAAAAATTTCTTGGAATCTTTTAGAATACCCTAAAATATTTTTAATTCTTTAAAAACTTTACAAAATTTGTATAGCTCTTTGAAATTATTCGGAATTTTGAAAAAACTTAAATATTTTAAATCTTTTGAAATCCAATAAAATGTTCCAAAGCTCTCAAAAATTCGTTGAAAATATCTCTAAATACCCTAAAATTTTGAAAATTGTTTGCAATGTCCTGAAATCATTGAAATCAATTGAAAATTCTTTGGTCTTTTTGAGAATTTTTTGAATTATTTTAAATTTATTAAAATCTTTTAAAACTTTTCAGTGCTCTTAAAAATTACTTCAAATTTTTAAAAGTACAATAACATATTTAAATTAATTTAAATTATTTTTAAATCTTTTCAAGTTTTTTGATGCTCTTAACAGTTTGTTGAAATTTTTGGGAATACCCTGAAATCATTTTAAAAATTTTGCAATCTCTTCAAATAATTGAAATGAATCAAAAATTCCTTTTAAGATTTTAAAATGCAAAAAAATATTTTAAAAAGCCTTAAAATAATAAAAATACTCAAATTAATTGAAAATTTCTTAGAGTATTCAAAAATATTCTGAAATCTTTAAAATCCCTTCAAATTATTAAAATCAATTAAAAAGTCCTCGACATCTGTGAAAATATCCTAAAATCTTTCATATTCATTAAAATTCATTTACATAATTAAAATCATTAAAAAAATTCTTTGAGATCTTTTAAAATAACCTAAAATATTTTAAGTAAATTAAAATTCTTTAAGAGTTGTTAGAGCTTTTTAAAATTACTCAGAACTTGAAAGAAAAAACAATAAAATATTTAGAATCGTTTAAATTATTTTTAAGTCCTTCGAAATTTTTTGAAGCTCTTAAAAATTTGCTGGGATTTTTGAAAATTCTCTAAAATCTTTTAAATTCTTTAAAATCCCTTCAAAATATTGATATTAATATTGAAAATTTTTTGAAATATTTTCAAATATCTCAAATGTTTTTAAACAATTTTTAAATTCTTTGAATATTTTTAAATATCCTTAAATCATTGAAATTGTTTGAACTCCCTTCAAATTATTAAAATCAACTCAAAATTATTTAAAATCGTTAAAAAAAACCTGAAATCGTACAAAATTCTTTGTAATCATACATAATCTATGAAATGAATTGAAAATTTTTTGTAATTTTTTTAAATACCCTAAAAAATATAATCCATTAAAATTTCTAAAGTTTTTTTAGACTCTTTAAAATTATTGATATTTTTGAAAGTACGATAAAATATTTTAAATCGTTTAAATCATTTTTAAATCCTTTGAAATTTTTCAAAGCTCTCAAAAATTCTTTGGAATTTTTTAAACTAGCCTCAAATCCATAAAATTTTTTGCAAGCCCTTCAAATTATTTGAGTCAATTAAAAATTCTTCGAAATATTTTAAAATACCCTCAAATATTTCAAATCATTGAACATTTTTTAAAAATATAAATTAGGGCGTTGACAAAAATACGAATTTCAGAAAATTCCAGAAAATCCTGGAGTTCCATTTTTTTTTACGAAAAAAGCCACTTTCCAACAATTCAAAAAAAAAAATTAAAAACAACTTTTCAACAAAATTTCAAAAAAAAATAATAATTTTCAACAGAAAAAGGCAAAGTTATATTTCAGTTTTAAAAATCAATTTTGGACAAAAAAAATAATTTTCAACAAAAAAGCTCGCAAAAAAGATAATTTTTCGAAATCAAAAAAATTATTTTCAACTTCCAAAAAAAAAACCAAATGAGACTTTTCAACAAATAATGTTATGGTAGATTTTTCAGTAAAAATAAGATTTTAATTTTAGGTAAAAAAATACGTCAATTAAAAAAAGAAGAAGTTTTTTTTACAAAATTGTAATTGATTTTACACCAAATAATAACATTTTTATCCAAAAGATGAAATTTCTACTGAAACAGATGAATTTTCAAGCAAAAAGTTAAATTTCCATTTGCAATAAAATAATTTAATTCTTAACCAAATAATTGACTTTTCATCTTATAAAGATGAATTTTCAACAAGAAATGTAAACGTTGATATCTCAGCCGAAAAAGATAAAATTTTTAACAAAAGAAGTGAATTGAAAAAAAATAATAATTTTGAACAAAGTACATGAATTTTCAAACCTAGATAGTTGCATTTTCAAATAAAAAAAAAATTTCCAACCAAAAATGGAAAAGTTAAAGTTTCAGTAAAAAAATTATATTGTAACAGGGGAAAAAAATTGCAACCGTAAAGATAAATTAAAAAAAAAATAAAGATTTTTCAATCAAGAGAGAAAAAAAGTTTATCTAAATTGTTGAAATTGACTGAAAATTACTCTGTTCATATATTTTATTGGTAAAAAATTAATTGTCTTAATTGAAATTTTTTTTTTTTAAACTGTATCTCTTTCGGTAGAAATTTTATCTTTTGCGGTTGAAGTATCAACTATTAAGTTTTTTGTGGAAAATTCAACTTTTTGGGTTGAAAATTCAACTCTCTTCTAAAAAAATCATATTTGTCGCTTAAAAAGTTAATTATTTGATTAAAAATCAACTGTTTTTGGTTCAATTTTAATTTTTTATATTCAAAATTCAAACCCTTGTTGGAAATTCCATACTTGCAAGTTGAAAATTCAACTATTTAGTTAAAAGTTATACTTTTTAGTTAAAATTTTTTTTTTTTGAGAATTCATCTCTTGGGTTTAAAGTTCAAGTATTTTATTGAAAATTAGTTGTTTCTTAAAAATAATTTTTTCCTCTGAAAATTTAAGTATTTTATTGAAGATTAGTTGTTTCTTGAAAATAATTTGTTCTTCTGAAAATTTCATTTTTGCTGGAAATTATATATTTTTTCAGTGAAAAATTTAACTACTTGATTGAAAATTTAACTGTGTTCTAAAAAATTCCTCTTTGTGGCTTGAAAGTGTAACTATTTAGTTAAAAATTCAAAATTTTTTGATTAAAGTTTAATTTTTTTTTTAAATTTAAAATTTGACGATTTGGTTGTAGAATCAACTATTTGGTTATAAATTTAAGAGTTTGTTTGAAAATCAACTATTTTTGGTTTAATTCTTTTTTATTCGAAATTTGACCAATTGGTTGAAAATTCAACAATTTTGCTAAAATTGTACTATTTTGTTGAAAATTGAATAATTTTCTTTAAAAGTCATCTCGTTTTGTTAAAGTAGCTGCCCTTTTGCAATTATCTAAACAATTTTTGTGAACAAATACACAGTTTAAAAATGTCCGGACGAATAGGCTAATTTTTTAAACGAATAAACTAAAAATGTATTTTTAATGACTCCTCATCGTTATATTTCGTAATTTGACAAATTTTTTTATTTATTCCAAAAATTATTATAAAAAAATTCCCAGTTTTAACTTTCTTAAATAAATAGACTCAATTTTTTTAAAGAATTAACTAAAAATGTCTTATCAACCATTTATTCTTGTCATATTTTTCAAATTGTCAGAAAACATTTGATTAAAACCAAATTTAAAAAAAGATTTAAAAAATTAAAAATGATGAAAATGAGCATTTGTTTAGAACAGTTGTTTAAATAAATAAAAGTTTTTGTCAAATTACAAAATATGAGAACAAAAAGTAATTGAAAATAAGTTTTGAACTTATTCTGCGAAAAATTTGAGCCTTTTTTTCAAACATTCTTTAGAATAGAAAATTCTCAAATTCTGGCAAATTTTTATTTGTCAAAAAATATTCTCTTTAAAAGAATCTGATTTCGGAAATCGAATTTGTAAAATCTGACGAATTCTGACTTCGAATAGGGATTGCTTTTTTAAATTCTGATTTTATAATTCGGAAATTGAATTATTTTCAAAAATTTCTCGTTTCATGTGAAACAGTAAATTTGAGTGATAAAAATTAGTAAAAAAAATAGTAATAAAAATTCTAGACTTTTTGAAAGATTTAGGGCTTTCAAAAGTTTGGAAGAATTCAAAAAATATTTTTCGAAATCTTAAAAATTAAATTTTTGTAGAAAAAAATTGAATTTGTAATTAAATAGCAGAATTTTCAACTTAAAGAAGATAAATTTTCAACCAAAATTGAAATCGTTTAATTTGCTGTGCAAAAAATTAATTTTCAACAAATTGGTTCAACTTCTACCCAAGTGATCAAATTTTCAATTAAAAAAGATCAATTATTAAAAAAGTAGTTCAGCTTTTAACCAAAAAGTTGAATTTTCCAAAAAAACTTACGAAAGTTCAACAAATAAATATTTTTCAGTAAAAAAAAATTTATCCAAATTCTTGCATTTTTTTACCAAAAGACAATTTTTTTAAATAGTTGAATTTTCAACAAAAAAGTTAATTTTCAATAAAAGAGATCAACTTTCAACCAAAAAAAAATATTTTTCAACCAAGCGGTTCAACTTTTACCAGAGTAGTTAAATTTTAAATAAGAAAATATCAATTTAAAAAAAAAATTCGATTTTCAAACCAGAAGACCATTTTACATTTATTTGTTACAAGTGAAAAAGATGAATTCTTTACAATAAAAAATTAAGTTTTCAGACGAAAGTTGAATTTTAAATACAAATGGTATTAATTAATTGACGTATAGATTTAGGATTTAAATAAAAAATAATTTTTACAATAATAATTAATGTGTACAATAAATAAATTATTAAAAATAAAGTTAAATAATAAAATTTTAAATAAATCATATTAATATTAATTTCATTAATAATAAAATTTAATTTTAAAATTGATAATATTTCTAATAACTTTAATAATTAATAAAAAAATATTTATTTTTTATTTTATTATTTATTCAATAATTTTATTTAATTCAATTTACTTATTAAAATATTATAATATTAATTTCCTCAATAATTTAATAATTTTAAATAACAAATTTTTATTTAAATTTATATTATTTTTTTAAATAATATTAACTATACCTTTGACAAAAAAAAAGTCTTTTCAATTAAATACTTCACTCTTCAACGAAATAATTAAATTTTTAACAAAATAATTCAATTTCCACCAAGGAGATGAACTTTTAAACAAAAAATTAATTTGTAACAAAAAATGAGAAAGCTAGATTTTCAGTTAATATACTAAATTGAAAGAAAGGCAATTTTTCAAGGAAATAGTTCAATTTTCAACCAGAAGTTAAATTTTCCATCTAAAAATTCCAATCTTCAAAAAAAAAACATTTTTCAGTAATGAATGAAAAAAGTTCATCCAAATTGTTGAAATTTTAAGCCAAAAGAAGAATATTTTGTAAAAATATGTTCAATTTTCGACTCGAAATTATGATTTTTCAACAAAATAATTAAATTTTTTAACCGAATAGTTGGATTTTTAATTTAAAAAAAAGAGGAGACTTCAAACAAAGAAGATTAGTTTTTACCAGAAAAAAAGTAATTTTGTAACTAAAAATATCAATTTTAAACAAAAAATGGAAATTTTACGTTTTCAGTTAAAATACTTCATTTTTATCGAAATAAATCAAATTTTCAAATATGATTGCATTTTTTTATTGCTTTTTCGGAAGAAAGATTTTCACCTTCCGCTCCACTGGGATTTGAACCACAGAACTTCTGATTTCCGGCCAGGTGCTTTTCCCATTAAGATACTAGAGAGATCGAGATAAGGAATTTTATTTAAGAAAATATTTATTATGCTAGATGTCACAAATCGAATTTTTAAAGGAATCTGTATTATCATTAAAGAATAACAGAAATTTCTAACGTCTTTTCAGACTTTTCACAAATCAAAATTTTCAGGAATCTGTATTATCATTAACGAACAACAGAAAATATTTAATGTCTTTTCAGACTGGATAGAGCTATGAAAAAAAAATTATTTTCAGTAATTTTTTTTCTGAAAAAAGGTCTTCTCCTTTTGCTCTGCTGGGATTCGAACCACAGAACTTCCAGTGGAGTGAAAGAAGATCTTGAAAAAAAATTAATTAACAAAATTTTGAATACATAGCCCCATCTAGTCTGAAAAGACGTTAAAAATTTCTGTTATTCTTTAATGATAATACAGATGCCTTTAAAAATTTGATTTGTAAAATCTAGTATAGTATTGCGTTAATTTCCTGAAATAAAGTTTCTTCTCTCGATCAGTCTAGTAGCTTAATAGAAAAAGCTCCTGACCGGAAATCAGAAGTTCTGTGGTTCGAATCCCAGCGGAGCGAAAGGTGAAGATCCTTTTTTAAGAAAAAAAAAATAAAAAAATTTGTAATTCATAAATCCATCTAGTCTGAAAAGACGTTAAAAATTTCTGTCATTCTCTAATGATAATACGGATTCCTTTAAAAATGGTTAAATTGCTTTGGATGGGATAAAAAAAAGTCACAGAGAATTTTTAAATCATTGTTGCAGGATTTGTAATTTATTGCATAATTAATATATATAATTTGTTATTTAAAATAAATAAAGTATCATTTCTGTCGTGAAAAATAGAGCTTGTCAATAATCATCTTTTCAGTGAATGTAGCCATGGATACCCCCCCTGGATTCTTTGATTGTCATAATATTTGTCAACCATGCGGAAAGGGGAGTGATATATTTGAAAAAAAGTATTTTTTTTCAAGATTAGATATAATGGAAAAATATGTGCAATATTTTATTTTTATTTTTTGTTGCCGAGGGTGGCTGCAAAACTTCATTTTCAGAATTTCCTGATTTTTCCCTGACAAATTTTTTTTGGATAAAAATATTTCAAATTAGGATTCAAAAATTTTCAAACTAATTTATTCATTGAAATAATAAACAATAAATATATAACACTAATGAATAATGAAAAATAAAAAATAATTTTTTTTCCATTCGAAAGACGTTTCAAAAATTGTAGGAAAAATTGAAATCATTAAAAAAAATATTGAGAAGTTATGAAGAAATTTCAAAAACAGAAATTAAATTTGAGAAGATTTCAAACAATTTTAGTCAAAATAATATGTGAAATTTTTTGAATTGAATATTTATATATTTGGGTAAAAGTTGAACTATTTGTATTTAAAAACATTGTTTTTTTGGTCAATAATTAATTTAATTATTGTAAATGTAATTTTTCCATTTTTGGTGGAAAATTGATCTTTTTTAGTTAAAAATGAATTACTTTATTCATTTATAAATAATTGAATAAGTATATCAATTTTCAACTGAAAAAGATCAATTTTTAACGAAAAATGAAAAAATTACATTTACAATCAACAAATTAATTATCACAAGAAAAACAAGGTTTTTAAAAACAAATAGTTCAACTTTCACCCAAAAAGGTGTATATTCGATTTAAAAAATCCAATTTTTAACCAAAAATGAAACAATTACATTTTTAGTCAAAAACAATAATTTCAACTCATGAAAACTCAATAAATGAAAATAATAAATAAATTAATATAATATAAATATAACTACACATTATAATATAATATTAATTATCAATAAATAATTTATTAATATTTTTTGTCCCTATCGATTTCCTGTTATTAGTAGCATTCATTCAGGGAATGCTTCTACTCTTTTGGAAGTAAATGGAATTAGTCCCTTGGTCAATAATCACGCAATTTCTACGTTACGTGCAGTACTTGCTCTTCCTTCCTGATTTCCTATGGGGATTAAGTTTTGTTTTTTCCCCAGAAAACCCATTCTTCTTTCAAGCTATAATACGGATACTTTAGTTCTATTTATTGCTAATCGAGGAGATTTTCTAAGCTCAGGAAGCGTGAAGAATTCAGAAAGAAAATGCACTTTTTTCTTTTTTATTGAGAAGAAAAATTGTTCAAGGAATCTGTATTATCATCAGAGAATGACATACATTTTTTAACGTCTTTTCAGACCAGATGAAGTTATGAATTATGAATTATTTCAATTAATTTTGTTTTTAAAAAATATCTTCTCCTTTCGCTCCGCTGGGAATCGAACCACAGAGCTTCCGATTGCCGGTCAGGTGCTTTCATATTAAGCTACTAGACTATTACGTGCGCGCGCTCACTTTTTGTTTTCCTTTATTTCCTTTACTCAATTTTCGAATCACTATTTATATGTTCAAATTTCTTGACCAATCAAATTCTTGCTGAAATTATATTCTCAAAGAGTGTATTCAGTAAATCTATGTAACAAAGAGCGTGTTAGAATACATTGCTAAATAAATAAAACATATGCACATGTCATTTTGAAAATTAAATTCAAATCCCAATTTCACGTCCATTTTTGGAAGTCTGTGAATCAAAAAACATCGCTAAATCATTGAATAATTATCATGTCATAACGTTTAAATAATTCAGAAAAACAACAGCCAGAGAAAATTAAAAGATATGTGCACATAATTTCGGATTTAAAATTCAGATACTCATTTCACAACATCGAAAATTAAAAAAAATATGTAATTGTAATCGAGGTATTTTAAACATTAACAAACTTTTATTATACAGATTATAGTCAATAGTCAATTACATAACCTTGAATTAAATAATCATTTCATGTTACCTAATCAAAAGCAATTAAAGTTCAATCATCATGTAGATTAAAATTGTTAAAAAAATAATCAGCTAATAATTAATTAATATGTTTATAACATAAAAAACATTCATCTATAATTTTCATTCAAACATTGGGATAATTTTTATTCTACATTAAAAAAAATCGCTATCATTCCTTGAAATGTAATACGTCAGTAACCTTTCATACTAATTTCAGAAAAAATAAAAACATATTCACATATAATTTTGAAAATTGAATGCAGACACTCGTTTCAGTTTATGTTTCTGAATTTAAAATCATTTAAATTCAATCTTTATGTAATGGAATATTGTGGTAAAAAAAAATCAGCTAATAATTACTTAAACAGTTTACAACATAAAAACCCCCAAGCAACTATTTTCATCAAAATAATAAAATTATTTATACTTTATATTTTTTTATTTTAACTTTCATTTCTGAATATTTCGATTTATTAATCGATTGAAACCATAAAAAGCATTACACATATATTTTCATTTTAATATTGAATTAATTTTAAATTCATATGTAAATTCATGTATATATAATTTTAAAAATTAAATTCAAACAATCATTCCAGACCATCGCGGACATTTAAAAAAATTATATAATTATAATGAAGATATTCAAAAAAACTTTTATTATTAAAATTATAGTCAATATTTAATTACATAATCTGAAAGTAAATAATCAATTTATGTTACTCAATTAAATAATATTAAATTTAAATCTTCATGTAATTTGATATTGCGAACAAAATTAATCAGCTAATTCTTAATTAATCAATTGCCAACATAAAAAGTATGAAAAAATCATTTTTATTGAAACTTTCTAATAATTTTCACTTTATACATATTTTGCTTCAAATTTTCGCTTTTCTTCTATTAAATTTAATTTATCAAACATCTTTTAACTAATCCTAGAAAATGCAATTTTTTACAGAAACAGTTAATATTTAATTATGAGTTCAGAACATAGAAAGCACTTAATAATTATTTTCATTGAAATACTAGAATAACTTACATTTAATATTTATCTGAAAATTCCAATTATTAATAACCTTTCAAAGTAATACCAGTAGAAATTGAAATATATGCACATATAATTTTGAAAATTGAATTAATCTTTATATGTATATAATTCACTTTTTTGAAAAAAATGAAACAGTCAATAGTTAATAATAGTTAATTCACAAGTTCATAACGTAAAAATCAATGTATATTAATTAATCATTTCACAACATAAAAAGCAATAAACAGTCCTTTTAATAACAAAATTCAAATAATTTTTACTTGATATTTTTCTGAAAATTTGAATTGATAACAACCTTTTAGACTAATTCCATAGAAAAGTAAAAAATATGTACATATAATATTGAAAGCATAATTCTGATACTTATTTCACAACATTAAAAAATTTTAAAAAATTATACAATTGGAATAGAGGTATTTTAAACATAAATAATCTTTTATTATAAAAATTATACTCAACATTCAATTGCATGGCCTGCACTTGAATAATCAATTTATGTACCTAATTTGAACAAATTGAAATTTAGTCTTTATTTAATTTAATATTGTGAAAATAATTATTCAGATAATAATTAATCCATCAGTTTAAAACATAAGAAGCATTGAACTATGACTTTCATTTAAACATTCAATTAATCTTTACTTTACATTTTTTTTGAATCTGTACTTTCATTTATAAAAATTTAATTTATTCGTAACCTTTTACACTAATTTTAGAAAGAATAAAACATATTTACATATATTTTTGTACACTAAATTGAGATACTCATTTACAAAATCAGGCACATTTAAAAATTATTTAATTGTAATAAGGGTATTTTAAATTGAAAAAACTTATATTATCCTATAGATGAAAACGCGTAATTTCATGGAGGAAGATTTTCTGTTAGCTATAGTAAGTCATAGGGTGACCTCTATATTTAAAAATCAAAACTAACATAATTAGAAGAGTAGATTTCTCATTTTATCGATCACCGATAATTATTTCGATTTATTTATTTTCACTATTACTTTCAGTGTAAGTTGTTATTGAAGATATTACATATTTGGTTGTTATGACTGACTTTCTCAATACATGCCGTAAAATAGAATGTATTTCTGTAATTTTTCTACATTTCTAATCCAGTCGCAGATGTTCTTCTTTGTCATATGATATGCGCGTTATATTTTGGCCGATCTATACTATATTCTACTCGATTAGATTAGATGAATGACACAATATTTTTATATTGTGAACTGATTAATTAATTATTAACTGATTCTATTAAAACTTACATTTTCTGAAATGTGTTTAGAAAGTTATTGATAATTGAAGTTGTCAGAAATGAGAGTTCAAATTTGAAAAAAAAAACATAGAGTAAAAGTTATTTGAATATTTCAATAAAAAGTATGGATTATATGCTTAAATGATTATCTGAATTCAATTTTCAAAATGATATATTTCATGTTTAAAAAATATAAATTCATAAATAAATTAAGTTTTCAGAAATAAAAGTTCAAATCCTTCATATTAAAAAAGGTAACCTCCATCTTGTGTAACGTTGTGGTATAGAAGGAATCGTTATGTAGTCGAATAATGGATATGATTTTTATAATAAAAGTTTATTTATATTTAAAATAATTCTATTCCAATTTCATAATTTTCCAACTGTTTACGATGTAGTGAGATGATGATTTAAATTCAATCTTCAACATTATACGTAAATGTGTTTTAAGTTTTTTTGGAATTCGTTAAAAAGATTATAAATAATTAAAATTTTTAGGAAAATTTAATATGCTCATTATTTTGATATTTCAATGCAAATAATATCGTTGATTGATTTTTATGTTATGAACTGATGAATTATCTATTATTAACTATTTACTGATTCATTTTTTTCAAAAAAGTGAATTGTATAAAGATTAATTCAATTTTCAAAATTATATGTGCATATATTTCAATTTCTACTGGTATTACTTTGAAAGGTTATTAATAATTGAACTTTTCAGATAAATAATAAATACAAGTTATTCTAATATTTCAATCAAATTAATTATTAAATGCTTCCTACGTTCTGAACTCATTAATTAAATATTAACTGTTTCTGTTGAAAATTGAATTTTCTAGAATTAGTTAAAAGATAATTGATAAATTAAATTTAATAGAAGAAAAGTGAAAATTCAAAGCAAAATATGTATAAAGTAAAAATTATTAGAAAGTTTCAATAAAAATAATTTTTGTTCACAATATCAAATTACATAAAGATTGAAATTTAATATTCGTTAATTAACATAAATTGATTATTTACTTTGAGATTATGTGATTAAATATTGGCTATAATTTGAATAATAAAAGTTTATTTATATTTAAAATAGCCCTATTTCAGTTACATAAATTTCCAATTGTTTCTGATGTTGCGAAATGAGTATCTGAATTCAATTTTCAAAATTATATGTACATATGCTTTCATTTTTCCTATGAAATTATTCTGAAAGGTACTTTAAATTTAATAATTAAATTATTATAAATATTCCCTTTGCCTAAGAATTTAGGGAAATCTTTAAGCATTGAAATACACATCACGGATATATTCATTTGAACAACAATAATTATCAAATTAATTCAAATTTTCATAACAATATGAAGTAACAATTATTTTATTGTTTTAATGAAAATAATCATTTGATGCTATTTCCATTTTCCAAACTGATTAATTAATTATTAGCTGATTTATTTTTTTCACAATATTTAATTACATAAATATTGAATTTTTATGGTTTTAAATTCAGATACATAAATTGATTAATTACTTTCAGGCCATGTAATTGAACACTGTATATAATTTGCATAATAAAAGTTTATTTAAATTTGATACACCAATATTTAAATTATTTTTCAAATGATTCTGATGTTGTAAAACGATCGAGTGTCTGCATTCAATTTTCAAAATTATATGTGAATATGTTTTTATTTTTTTTTGAAATTAGTATGAAAGGTTACTGATGACATATTAAATTTTAAGGAATGATAGTGATTTTTTTAAAAGGTAGAATGAAAATTATCCCAATGTTTGAATGAAAATTATAGTTGAATGTTTTTTATGTTATGAACAGATTAATTAATTATCAGCGTATTATTTTTTTAATAATTTTAAATTACATGACGATTGCATTTTAGTTGCTTTTGATAAGGTAACGTAAACTGATGATTATTTGATTCAAGGTTATATTATTGTCTATTGATTATAATCTGTATAATAAAAGTTTGTTAATTTCTAAAATACCTCTATTACAATTATATATATTTTTTTGATTTCGCGATGTTGTGAAATGAGTATCTGAATTTTCATTCCAAAATTATGTGTAAAGTAAAAATTATTTCAATAAGTCAATAAAAATAATTCTTCAATGCTTTCATTGCTATGAAATGATGAATTCATTATTGGCTAATTAATTTTCGTACAAAATTAAATAACATAAATATTTAATTTCAATTTTTCTATATCAAGTAACATAAATCAATTATTTACTTCAAGATGATGTGATTAAATATTGGATATAATTAGAATAATATAAATGTTTATTTCTTCAAACCTATCTCTATTACATTGATGTAATTTCTTATAATATTTATGATGTCAAATGAGTATCTGAATTCAATTTTCCGAATCATGTGTATACATCTTTTCATTTTTTCTGGAATAAGTTTAAAGGTTATTGATGACTGAAATTTTCTGTTTTCTGTTTTCTGTTTAAACGTTATTATATGATAATTATTCAATGATTTAGCGATGTTTCTGATTCACAGATTTCCAAAAATGGACGTGAAATTAGGATTTGAATTCAATTTTCAAAATGACATGTGCATATGTTTTAATTATTTATAAATATATATCCTAACACGCTCTTCTTTTTCTATAAAAATGTATTCCAATATTCTAGTGCAAATACATGTTCAATGATTTTCAGATTGAGAACAGAGAATCGGATCAGAATAGGATTTTTTTAAAATTGTAGGTATATTGATGCTCACATTTAAAAATATAGCCCTGATATAGTAACCGCAAATGTCATTGTACAAAAATTATGTTTTTTTTTGTTTTTTTTTCTTCAAAATATTGAATTACATAACATGCACTTGAAATCTTCAGAATTATATCTCGACATTTACTATTATAAATAGTAATAGTAAAGTCTATGTTACATGGATTCACTAAATATATTCTTTGAGAATATAATTTCAGCAAGAATTCGATGGGTCCAGGAATTTGAACAAATAAATAGTGATTCAAAAATTGAGTAAAGGAAATAAGTCAAAAAGTGAGCGCGCGCTTGCGCGCGCACGTAATAGTCTAGTACAAATTATATCCAAAATTTTTCAATATTTATTCAATTTAATATCGTGAAAAAAATGGTCAGTTAATAATTAATTAATCAGTTTACAGAATAAGAAGCATTCAACTATGATTTTTATTAAAACATTCAAATAATTTTTACTTTACCAAATTTGTTTGGTCTTAACTTTCAGTTCTGAAAATTCAATTTATTAAAAACCTTTCAAACTAATTCCAGAAAATGTAAGTTTTAATAGAATCAATTGATGATAAATTAATTAATCAGTTCACAATATGAAAAGCATCAAAGAATTATTTTCATTGAAAGATTCAAATAATTTTTACATTGTATATATTTTTTTCGTTTGAAATTGCATTTCTACACATTTAATTTATTAATGACCTTCAAAACGAATCACAGAAGAAATCAAAATATATTTACATATTATTCAATGATTTCACCGCTACAATAAATTTTCATTCAGACATTCAAACAGTTTTTACGTTACATTTTTTTTTAATTTCACTTTCATTTCTGAAAATTTTATTTACTAGTGACCTTTTTTAGCAATTTGAGAAAAAATTGAAACATATTTACGTATAATTTTCAAAAAGAAGCATTACTCTATACTTTTCATTGAAATATTCAAATAGTTTTTACTTTATGTTTTTTTTTTTAAATTTGAACTCTCATTTCTGACAATTTGAATTATCAATAATATTCTTAAGACATTCCAGAAAATGTAGGTTTTAATGGAATCAGTTAATAATTAAATAATCAGTTCACAATATAAAAATATTTTGTCATTCATCTAATCTAATCGAGTAGAATATGGTATAGATCTGCCAAAATATAACGCGCATATCATATGACAAAGAAGAACATCTGCGACTGGATTCGAAATATAGAAAAGTTACTGAAATACATTTTATTCTACGCTATTGAGAAAGTCAGTCATAACAACCAAAGATTTAATATCTTCAATAACAACTTACATTGAAAATAATAGTGGAAAGAAATAAATCGAAATAATTATCGGCAATCGATCAAATGAGAAATCTACTCTCTTAATTCTGTTAGTTTTGATTTCAAAATATAGAGGTCACCCTATGACTTACTATACTAACAGAAAATCTTTCTCCATGAAATTACGAGTTTTTTCAGAAAGACACGCATTATTCTGCCAGGTGGTACAAATCAAATTGTTCAAGGAATTTATATTATAATAAGAAAATGACAGACACTTTTTAAACGTCTTTTCAGACTAGATGGAGTTATGAATTTAATTATTTTAATTATTTTTTTCTGAAAAAAGATCTTGTCCTTTCGCTCCACTGGGATTTGAACGCCAGATCAACTGATTGCCGTTCAGGTGCTCTAACCACTAAGCTACTAGAGAAAAAATAAATTTTAAAAATAACTTATTGAAATTTCCGATACGGTATGAATCCGAAAGTTAATCCAGCAGATACAAATGTTTAACACGATTTTCTGCGAAACAATGGTGGAAAAGTTTTAATTAAAAGCACAAAGATCCTTCAGTACGAGACAGTAATGTTTCTCGTTTAAATTGACGTAACTATCTTTCATCAGCAAACATAATAGAGGCTTTAAACATCCATGAACTATTCAACAGATTCCTTGTTTCATTATAAACTCGGCATGAATAGAGAATAGTCTTCAGTGAAAAATTTTTTAGAGTCATAGGAAAATTTTAAATTATATTTTATTTAAAAAATAATTAATTCAAATTTGTCAAAAAAAGAATCCCGAAGATTTTATGGCAATTTTTTTAACTTTTTTTTTGAAGCTTCTTATGGTTGTAAAATATTTATCTATATTTAATTATTGATTTCAACTACTTCCGCATTCATAAAAGTCGCTTGTATGCAAAATTATTTTTTTTTTTATAAGAATAAATTATTTTTAAATTACCAATTTTTTTTCTTTCTATATAGTAATTGCGCGCTCAACCAAAGGACATGTTAAGTAGTCGGACCCACTTCGAAGATCAAAAAATAGTTTCATGCAGAAATATAAGACGATCAATCACATTGTTTCTTGTTCATGAATTGCATACAGTTCTGTAACATGAAGCGATCAATCACATTGTCTTTAGTTTCTGAATTTAATGCATTTTGAAAACATATAAGACAATCAATTGCATTGTTTTTTTGTTTCTGGATTTCATGCAGTTTTAAAATATGAGACGATCAATCACATTGTTTCTTGTTTATGAATTTCATACAATTTTAAAACATGAGACGAACAATCACATTGTCATTTGTTCCTGATTTTCATGCAGTTCTGTAACATAAGATGATCAATCACATTATTACATGTTTATGAATTTCATACAGTTCTAAAACATAAGGATATCAATTAAATTGTAATTTTTCTCTGAATTTCAAGCAGTTCTAAAATATAGGACGATCACTCACATTTCGTTCGTTTCTGAATTTCATGAAGTTGTGAAACATAAGACGATCAATCACATTGTGACTTCTTTATGAATTAATAAATTAAATGTGTGTAACCGTTTTAGGTTTTAGAACTGCATCAAATTCATAAACAAGTTACAATGTGAATAATCGTCTTATGTTTTAAAACTGTATGGAATTCAAAAATAAATAACAATGTCGGTGATCGTTTCATGTTTCGAACTACATGAAATTCAGAAACAAGTAACAATGTGATTGATCGTCTTATGTTTCATAACCGTATGAAATTCATAGGAAGTAACAACGTGATTGATCGTCTTATGTTTGAGAACTGCATGAAATTCAGAAACGAATGACAATACGATTGATCATCATATGTTTGAGAACTGTATGAAATTCTGAAACGAATGACAATACGATTGATCATCATATGTTTTAGAACTGCATGAAATTTATAAACAAGTCACAATGTGAGTGATCGTTTTAGAACTGCATGTAATTCAGCAAAAAATGCCAATGCGATTGATCGCCTTATGTTTCAGAACTGTATGGAAATCATAAACGAGTAAATATATGATTGATCCTCGTATGTTTCAGAACTGCATGAAATTCGAAAACAAATGACAATGTGATTAATCGTCTCATGTTGTGGAACTGTATGAAATTCATGAACAAATGTCAATGTATATGATCGCCATATTTTTTAGATCTGTATGAAATTTATAAACAAGTGACAATGTGAGTGATCGTCTAATTTTTAAGAACAGTAGCAAATTCATAAACAAGTAACAATGTGATTGATCGTCTTATGTTTCACAACTGTATGAAATTGAAAAGGGTACACATTTTTCATAATATCTCGGAAACAGATAATCCGAATTCAAATTTTTTTTCAGATTATTATTCTTTATGAAAAAAATGAAAAATCAATCTATATTTAATGTCAAAAAAGTAAATATATCCTGAATTACATTGCATTGAAGTATGAGTAAATTTTTCGCACTTTTTTCAATTTTTTGAGAATATCTCAGAAACTAGTATGGATATTGAAGTAAGACGATATTTGCAAAACTGAGTTTGAAAATTGAACATTTTTGTCCTTCAAACAATTGGTTTAACAATTTTTTGTTAACAACTTTAATTTAAAAAATCCAATCTTAGGCGAATCTCGCTTCTGCCAAAATTAATTAATTCCTAAGCAAATTGAAATTCTCTATTTTATAACTCAAGTTAAGAATTTTGCTTTATGATCATTGCGAAGCGAATTAAATATAGGAATGTCGCTCCAGTTAAACCAAAAGGGCTCTTAAATTCAGCGAATCCCAGGATTAAACTGACTTCATCTCCTGTGTTTGACATTGTGTCGAACCTTAATGAGAAATATACCTTCACCATTTTGAAAAGGATTAAATTTTCCCGAGAGATGTGGAATCATCTGGCAAAGTGAAAGCACGTTAATCCGCTTCAGTAATTTTATATTAAATTTTCTTTTGCAAACACGTATTATAAGTTGTTTTTCAGTTAAGCATGATTAGGATTGATAAATGATGACAGGGTGACTGAAAAATTTTATTTTCAAAATTAGAAGCTTTTTTTCAAAATTTGCGATTCGCAATTGCTCTAAAGACTCTTATATATCCCCACTACTGCCACTCTAACCAAAATGCGTTCTCTCTCCCTGCACTCTTTTACTATGCGATCTCCTCAAAACTCATGATGATTCCTCTCGAAAAATTTGAAAGTTAATCCATCAATGTTTCACTTCTGCCGTGCGGCCCCACTACTACACTTTTTTTTTAAATTCAAGGTATCCGAGGTTATATTTACGGCAAATGTTATCGACAATCTTTATCTTTTTATGATTTTTCACAACAGTGGTGTCATAAATTACAACAATTCCTGCAAAAATGATTTAAAAATTCTCTGTGAGTTTCTTTTATCGCGTCCATACCAATGGAATAAATAAGCCCTTTGTTATTTTTCAAAACATGAACAAAAGCGCTTTTAAGTCTCGTAATATTCTCGGTAGAAAGGCAGGATTATGATAGAAATAGGGAGATTATCACGGTGTTATTAAAAATTTGACTTTTAATATTCGTCAAAGAGATTAAAGAGCTCTTGTTAAGATTAAAGAATCCCGCGTCATCCATTGATAAACGATGTAGTCTGGGAAAAAAATAGTTTCTCTATTTTTTTTTCAACTTTCCGAAAAGTTGAATATTCAACCAAAAAGAATAATTCTCTAGTCAAAAAGACAATTAAAAAAATATACATTAACTTTCAACTAAAGAAGATTATCAAAAATGGAATAGTTATATTTTAAGCGAATACAAATTTCCAACTAGAAAACTAATTTTAAAAAATTAGGTAAATTTTGAACCAAAAAAATGAATTTTCAACCAAGTAGTCAAATTTAAAAAAATAATATGGATTTTTAAGAAAAAAATAAAATAGATTGTTAGTTAAAAATTTTTTTTTCAATTTAAATCGAAATTTTCTAACAAAATAGTTATATTTCCAACTGAAGAAATGAATTTACAACTAAAAAGATAAAAAAGGATGGGTTTTCTAAACAAAAAAAATTGAATACCTACATTTTTATTGAAAAATTTAATATTAAAGAAACGAATTTTCAATAAAATACTTGAATTTTCAACCAAAAAGATTAATTCTCTAGTCAAAAAGACAATTTCTCAAAAAATACCTTATCTTTCAGCTAAA
>CAKNXH010050829.1:4892-15304 GCA_932178445.1 Andricus quercusramuli
AAATATTTTAATCGATAGTCAATCATAAAGAAAATCTATTTGCTTATTTCTAAACAATAAAAATGTTTCATGAATAACCTGGTTTTCAAATTCAGTAAAACAGGTCCTGGGTAAAAAATTAGAAAAATTGTTTATGATGTTATAAACAAATTACTGAACAAGTGCCTTTTTTCGTGATTTGCAATGATTAGTTACTGACATTAATTATTTTCGCATAAAATATGAAGAGGAGGGGGCAGACCTCTGATCAGAACTCTTGGAACTCAAAAAAAATTTTGAAAATTTTCATTTGAATTTTCGAACAAAAAAAGATCAGTTTTTAACAAAAAATTAGAGAGCTGAATTTGCGGTTAAAGAAAAACTAATTGAAAAATATTACCAACCTTTGAATTTAACAAAAATAGACGAATTTTTATCAAATTTTGTTGAAACCTCAACGCGACAGATGAATTTTTAACAAGCAAGAATGATTTTCTACCTAAATAGATGAATTTTCAAGAAAACATTCAAGTTTTCAAGCTGAAAAGTCAATTTTGGTTTAGAAAATAGTTTCTCTTGAACCGGAAAAGAAGGATGTTTAAGAAATATGTTAATTTTCAATCAGAAAACATTTTTTAAAAAATTGGATGCAGTTGAATTCATCTTTAACAAAATAGTTCAATCCTCTGCCAGAATGATGAATTTTCAATGAACAAGATTAATTTTCTACCCAAAGAGTTTAGCTTTCTACCAAATTGTTGAAGTTTCAAGCTTAAAAGACGAATTTTCTACAAAAGAGCTCAATGTTCAACCCGAAAATATGAATTTTTGACAAGAAAGTAAATTTATGACCAAAGAGGTAAATTTTTAACTAAAATTATGAATCTTTGACCAAAAAAATGCAAACCTCCCCTTCCATACTTTTTCTCCCAACACTTCAACCTTCGCTTCCCCTCCCTTGCCTTCCTTAACTTTTTCCTTCTCTGCTTCCCCTTTTCCACCCCTCCCTCCCCTTCCCCTCCCCAGCCATCAATTCCCCTCCGCTACTCACCCGCACTACCCCACTAGCCCACACCTCACTTTCCGTACTTCTATACCCCTCCTTACACCTTAATCCCCCTCCTATAATTTGTCCAATCCACATTTCCCCTTACTTTATTGTCCTCAGTTCCCCTCACTTCCTTCGACCCCTTATTTTTCCCAGTTCACGTCCTATCATTACCCCTCACTTCCTTTACTTCCCCTCCCTTGCCTTCCTCAACTTTCTCATCCTCCTCTGCTCCTCCTTCCCACACATCTACAGTTAACACTCCCCTTCCCGTTCCTCTTTTCACGTTTCCCTTCCCCAGCCGTCACTTCTTCTCCCCTACTCACCCGCAGTACGCTACTAGCCCACACCTCACTTCCCCTACTTCTATGCCCCTTATCACACCTTACTTGCCCTTCTATAATTTCCCCACCCCACATTTTCCCTAACTTCCCTCCTCTTCAGTTCCTCTCACTTCCTTCGACCCTCATTTTCCCTAGTTCACCTTCTATCATTAACCCTCATTTCCTCTACTTTCCCTCCCCTCATTTCTCCTCGAATCCCCTCATTTTCTCCCATTGACCGTACGCCTCTTACTTCCCCTATGCCCCTAATTCCTGTCACTTCCCATAGTTACTCTCCCCTCATTTCCTCTACCTCCCCTTCTCTCATTTCTCTCAATCCCCTCACACCACCACTTCCCCTCATATAATTTCCCCTTATTTCCCCTCATTTCCCCTCATTTCACATCTTGTTTGTTGACAATTCAATATATATTTCGACTTGAAATCTTGGGAATTTCAAGTGTTTTATATTGCATTCAATACAGTATTTACATTAATTTTATTTGAAAGATCGTATTCTTTCATTATTACCCTATTTTCATCAAAAATCGTCATCTTTCCTATGTTTTGATAGAATTTTGGGCTACAGTAACTACGTTATAAATTTTAGTATTTTTAGCCTATAGCAGGACTCGGAACTGCACAAGCTAAAAAAATAGTAAAATAGTAACCATACTTCTCTCAAAAAAGTAACCGAAAAGTAACAATAATGTTGCAAAAAAAGTAACAAAAAAGTAACAAAAAAGAAAGATTTTCTACCAAAAAAGACGAAGTTTCAACAAAAAAAGATAATTTCTCTACCAAAAATTGAATAATTGAATTTTTAGTCAAAAAATGAATTTTCAACCAAAGTGATGAATTTTTATCTAAAAGTATGGAATATTAGATTGGAATAATAGTCACATTTTCAGCTAAAAAAAAAAATTTCAACCGAAAATCATCCAAAGAAAAAACAAGTCCTCAATGAAACATCTTTTTTTTTATAAAAGAAATTAATTTTTAATTAAAACGACTATTTAACTTTCAACCAAGTAATTTTATTTTCAACCTAAAAGATGAATTTTCAACTAAAATGGAGATTAATTTTTTACCAAAAAAGACGAATTTTAAACTAAAATTTCAACAAAAAAGATTTAAATTTTTATTTAAAAACTAGCAATTTTAGAAGTTATTTAAGTAATCAAAACAGTTAACTTGTGAGCTATACTTTTTTAAGTTGAAATTCATGTATTTTTATAAAAATTCGCCTTTTTCAATAGAAAATTAATCTTCCTCGTTGAAAATTGACGATTTTGGTTGAAAATTCAACTTTATGGTAAAAAATAAATCTAATTTGTAGGGAATTGAAGAATTTTGTTAGAAAGTCATTTTTTGTTTGAAAATTCAATTGTTTTGTTGAAAATTCGTCGTTTTGAATTGAAAATTTAGCTAATTTGATCGAATAATTTTTTCATTTGCTTAAAAATTTAACCATATCGTTGAAAATCGTTTTTTTTATTGAAAATTATTTCTTTATCAATTAAAAATTTAAGTATTCCAGTTGAAGATTATTCATTTCAGTTGAAAATTCATTCCTTGATTACAAATTTGACTATTTTGTTGAAAATTCTATTTTTTGTAAAAGATTTATTTTTTAATTTAAATTGTAAGTATTTCATTTTTTGTTGAAAATGTATATTTTTTTTAGTTGAAAATTTAACTACTTGGTTGAAAGTTGAACTACTTTGTCAAAAATTAATTTTTGTGGTTGAAGATTCTTGATTTTAGTCGAAAATAATTTGGTTGAAAATTCGGTTTTATTGGCTGAAAATTAAACATTTTAAATGGAAATTTAACTTATACCTTTTTTTTTGTAGTTTTATCTTTTTCTGTTGAAAATTCAACTAGCGCGTTGAAAATTCATCTATTTCGTGAAAAATTTGTCGTTTTTGGATGAAAATTAATCTTTTCATTTGAAAATTCAACTACTTGGTTAATATTCGAACTACTTGTTAAAAATTCATTGTTTAGTTTTTTTTTGTTTGAGTTACAAATTCCTCTGTTTGAATGAATATTTAATTATTTTGTTAAAAATTCGTTGCTTTTTGGTTAAAAATTTATTTTTTAATGTAGATTTAACTATTCCAGTCGAAGATTCATTTTAGTTGAAAATTCATCTTCTTGACTAAAAATTGGTCTGTTTGGCTGAATATTCGATATTTGCGTAAAAAAAATATTTTTTTCACAACGGAAATGTGGATGCTTTATTTTGGAAGAAAATTTATATTTTTTATTTGAAAATTCAACTGCTTGGTTGTAAATTCATGTGTTATTTTCAAATTCGTCTTTTTTGGTAGAAAATTAATCTTCTCGGTTAAAAATTCATATTTTTGGTTAAAAATTCAATTATTTGGTTAAAAATTAATCAACTTTGTAGAAAACTAATCTTCTCGGTTACAATTGTATTTTTTTGTGGTAAATTCAATTCTTTGGTTAATACATATTCTACTTTAAAGAAAATTCATCAATTTTGTGAACAATTAACAATTAATTTTTTTGTTTGAAAAAAAAAACAATTTTGTTGAAAAGTATCCTTTTTGTTTGCAAAGTTGAAAAGTTCTGTTGAAAATTCGTCTTTTTGGTTCACTTCAACTGGGTTTTTATTTAAAATTAAAATTTGATTAGGCTGAAATATCAATTATTTAATACATTCATTGTTAAGAATTCGTCTCTTTTGGTTAAAAATGAATTTACTTAGTAGAAAATTCCACAGTATCGTTGAAAAGTCAATATTTTGCTTGAAGATTCTTCATTTTAGTTGAAAATTCATCAATCTGTTTGAAAATTTAACTATTTTATTGAAAAATCATTGTGTTTAGGTAAATATTTATTTTTGAACTGAAAATTTAACTATTTCATTTTCGGTGTAACATTGATATCTTTTATTAGCAAATTCAACTATTTGACTGAAAATGTATCTTTTTCGTTAAAAATTTGTCGTTTTTGTTAAAAAATTAATCTTTTCGGTTGAAAATTCAACTATTTTGTTCGTATCCGAACTACTTGTTAAAAATTCATTTTTTAGTTTTTTTGGTTTGAATTACAAATTCCTGTCTTTGAATGAATATTAAACTATTTTCTTAAAAATTCGTTGCTTTTTTCTGGAAATTTATTTTCTAAATGTAGATTTAATGATTGCAGTTGGAGATTCTTCATTTAAGTTGAAAATTCATCTGCTTGACTAAAAATGGGTCTGTTTGGCTGAATATTCAATATTTTCGTAAGAAAAAAAAATTTTTTTTTTACAATGAAAATGTGAATGCTTGATTTTGGTAGAAAATTTATATTTTTCATTCAAAAGTTCAACTGTCGGATGAAAAGTTATCTTTTTAGTTGAAAATTCAACTGCTTGGTTAAAAATTCATTATTATTTTTAAATTCGTCTTTTTTGGTAGAAAATTTATCTTCTCGGTTAAAAATTTACATTTTTGGTTGAAAATTCAATTCTTTGGTTGAAAATTAATCAAATTTGTAGAAAACTAATCTTCTCGGTTAAAATTTTATTTTTTTTTGTGGAAAATTTAATTCTTTTGTTAATAATAATGGTTTCTATGTGAGAATTCATTGGTTCAAAATTCGTTGCTGAAAATTCATCATAGGGATTAAATTCAGTGATTTTTGTAAATTTACCTTTTCTGGATTGAAATTGAATTATTTTGTTAAAAAATCATTTTTTTTTGTTATGAAAACAAAAATTTTGTTTGAATTTGTTTTTTCTGACATTTTAACTATTCTAATATTGGTTGAAAATTGAACTTTTCGGTTGAAAATGAGATTTTTCTTATCTAGAATTAATTTTTTTAACTGGAAATGTGAATCTTCTTGGTTGAAAATTATACTATTTCGTTGAGAATTTACTTTAATTTCATTGAAAATTAATTTTTTAGTGAAAATTAGAGTATTCTTTCTTTAGTTGAAAATTTATCCGTTTTCGGTGAAAATTTAAGTATTTATTGAAAATCCGTCTTTTTTTGTAATAGAGTACTCTCTCATTAGTTTAAATTTCATCTTCTTGGTTGAAAATTAATTTCCTTGGTTGAAAATTCGTTTGTTTTTTGTTTGGAAATTTACTCTACTGACTGAAAATCATTCTACTTTTTGGTAGAAAATTTATCTTTTTAGCTTGAAATGCATGTATTTCGTTGGGAATTAAATTTTTTTGTTGAAAATTCATAATTCTAGTTGAAAATTCACTTCAACTATTTTATTTTATGAGAAAAATTTACGTTTTTTAATAGAAATGTAATCTTTTTCGTTGAAAAATTGTCTGCTTAGTAGAAAATTTAACTATTCTATTTTTTCTTAAGAATTAATTTCTTCCATTGAAAAAAACTGTTTATCTCATATTTTTGGTTGAAAATTAATCATAGTGATCGAAAAATAATTTGTTTGGTTGAAAATTTGTTTAATCTTAGTCGAAAATTACTTTTTTCAACTGAAGATATAAATATTCCATTTTCTGTTGAAAATTTATATTTTTAGTTGAAAATTAATTAATTGTGCTGAAAACATGTTTTTTAAAATTGAGTTTCTAACTGCAAACTGAAATATTATATTTCTGGTTTGTATTTTTTTCTAATTTAAAATTGAATTATTTTATTAAAAAATCATTTTTTTTGTCGTAAAATTTTTTTTCTCAGAAAATCTGTTTTTTTTTTCCATAGAACATTTATTTTTCTGACATGACAACTATTCTTATCATTGTTGATTTTTTATTAGGAGATTCAAATATTTGGCTGAAAATGTATCTTTTTTAGTTGAAAATTTATGTATTTTTTCAACATTCATCTTTTTCTATAAAAAATGAATGTTCTTGGTTTAAAAAATCACTATTTTGTTGAAAATTTAACAATTTTGTTAAGAAATAAACCATTTTAGTTAAAAATTCGCGTAAGTCTAGTTTAAGCGGAGTAATCCACCATAATTTTATGTAATAATAAATAAGGACTAAACATTTTCTCTGAGATTTGGAAACGAGATCAAGGCCGTAAAGAGATTCCAAGGGCTGCTGGAAAATTAGAAAGACCCACCATGTGTTGGCCATATCGGATCTCAACTGTTCGCGTGTTTTGGCGATACGCCAACCAGTCCAGGGCTACCAGATTCCCATTCCTGAAATTTTCTCTATCTTGGCTCCAGACTGTCTCGAGATGGCAGACATGTTTCATTTCTTGCAAACAGATTCATTTCTCTTTCCTTTCTTTTTTTTTTTCTTTTTCAAACTCTCTTTTAGTTTTATGCGGATTACAGTGGCGCAAATCAGTTTATTATCCAATTATTAAAAAGTACATGGCGCCTAGGGTGGTCCAAATTTTTTACCTGTAAAAATTCGACTTTCGATTTTTGGTGATACCCCCCCCCCCCCCACATTTTGTTCGCTTTCCGCAAAAAGAAATTCCTTATTTTTTTTTCAACGTTAACCCGTGCCCCTGGGCTTTTGAAATTAACATGGGGTTTTAAATGGGAAAAGCTCGATTTTCAAAAAAATGGAAAAAAGAAGTACTTGTTATACATTTTTTGTCCATTAAAGTATTGTCACCTCTTGATGAGTATTTGAGGAATAATTTCCATTCAATAGCTTTTAATTCTGACACACCTGAACCCCTTTAATTTTGCCCGGAAAATGCCCAAAAAAATGCAAAATAGCAGTTTTTTATCAAATTCATGCTAAAGACGGTATTTGAAAAAAATTTGAACATGAATCATTTTTAATCGACAAGTGACGAGTTTTAAAGTATATTTTAGATAATTTTAAATTGTTTAAACAATTCGTATTTGTTTAAACCATTTTTCCCCCCTGTAAATCGTGAAAAGTTATTATCTTTCGGAATAAATCGTACAAAGTTGATGAATGTCAAGAGAAGTAGTTCTTGCTTAACTTATTTGGTGATTATTTAAACAATTTTCATTTGTTTAAACAATTTTTCCTCCCTAAAATCGTGAAAAGTTATTATTTTCTGAAAATAATGACACAATTAAACAAATCTAAGAGTAATATTTTTTTTCTGCAGAATATTTAGCAATTTTTAAACTAATTTTTATTTGTTTAAACAATTTTTGTTTGTTTAAAAACTTTTTTCTCTACAAATCGAGAAAATTTATTCTTTTCAGCAATGAATGACACAGTTAACGAATTTGAAGAATAATATTTTCTTGCTTAAGATATTTTGAAATTATTTAAACAGTTAATAATCATTAATAATCATTAATATAAACCATTTTTGCAGTCTGTTATGAGTAGTTATTTTTTCAGATTTTTAACGAATATGATCTGAAAAAATAACTACTCATAACAGACTGCGAAAATGGTTTATATTAATGATTATTAATTATTATTAATTGTTTAAAATGTTTAAATAATTTCAAAATATCTCAAGCAAAAAAATGTTATACTTAAAATTCGTTAATTGTGTCATTAATTGCAGAAAAGAATCAATTTTCTCGATTTGCAGAAAAAAAAATTTTAAACAAACAAAAACTCTTTAAACAAATAAAAATTATTTTAAAAATTGCTGAATATTCTATAGAAAAAAAATATTACTCTTAAATTCCTTTAATTGTGTCATTAATTCCAAAAAGTAATCATTTTTCACGCTTTACAGGGGGAAAAAATTGTTTAAACAAATCAAAATAGTTTGAATAATTACCAAACCTCCTTCAAAAATGTATTGCTTTCAACATTCTTTAATTGTGTCATTATTTTCAGAAAATAATAACTTTTTACGATTTACAGGGGGAAAAAAATTGTTTGAACAAATACTAATTTTTCAAACAATTTAAAATTATTTAAAATATACTTTAAAACTCGTCACTTATCGATTAAAAATAATACATGTTGAAATTTTTTTTTTAAATACCGTCTTTAGCATGAATTTCATAAAAAACTACTATTTTGCATTTTTTGGGGCATTTTCCGGGCACAATTAAAGGGGTTCTATTGTGTCAAAATTGAAAGCTATTGGGTGGAAATTATTCCTTAAATACTCCTCAAGAGGTGACAATACTTTAATTGACAAAAAATGTGTAACAAGTACTTCTTTTTCCATTTTTTTGAAAATCGAGCTTTTCCCATTTAAAACCCCATGTTAATTTCAAAAGCCCGGGGCACGGGTTAACGTTAAAAAAAAAATTACGGAATTTCTTTTTGCGGAAAACGAACAAACACCAAAAATCGAAAGTCGAATTTTTGGAACTACTTTGGAATTTTTGGAATTACTTTGGATTACCTAAAATTACTCTGCATTGCATAGGTCTGGATTGCTTTTTAACAAAATTGTTGAATCCTCAACCAAAAAGACGAAATTTAAAAAAAAATAGTTGAATTTTCAACCAAAAATAATATTTTTTTGAAAATATTGTTTAATTTTCAACAGAGCACATTAATTTTTGAACAAACTGTTGAATTTCCAAGCAAGAACTTTAATTTTCTACGAAAAAATAGGAATTTTTAATAAATTAGAAGACGTTTCTATCAAATAATTACATTTTCTAGCAAGAAGATTACTTTTCCACGCAAAAACACGAAATATCAACATAATACATGAGTTTTCAACAAAGAAAGATACATTTTCACTAAAATAGAAATAGTTCAATGTTTTGTAAAAAAAAAGAAAAAAAAAATGGTTCGTTACCAAAAGAACGAATTTTCAAGAAAATAGTCACATTTTCACCCAAACCATTTTCAACTAAGTAGTTGAATTTTCAACGAAATAGTTCAGTTTTCAATCAAAACGATCAATTTTCTAACAAGATTATTAGTTTTCTGCCAAAAAAATGGCACGAAATATCAACCAATTTATGAATTTTCAACTAAGAGAGAAACATTTTGGCCAAAAATCAAATAGTTAAATGTTCTGTTGAAAAAAAAAATATTTGTTACCAAAAGAACGAATTTCCAAGAAGATAGTTAAATTATCCAAACCACATTCAACTTAAATCAAGAATCTTCAACCTAAAAACGAAATATTGTAGCGAAAGAGTTCAAATTTTAACTGAATAGTTGAATTTTCAACAAAATAGTTAAGTTTTCAATCGAAAATATGAATTTTCTAGCAAGATTAGTAATTTTCCATTAAAAAAAACACGAAACATCGAAAAAGGCATGAATTTTCAATTGAGGAAGACAAATTTTGGCCAAAAATGAAATAGTTAAATAATCTGTTGAAAAAAAAAAAATATTTGTTACCGCAAGAACACATTTTTGAAAAATTAGTTAAATTTTCAACTAAAATCAAGAATCTTCAACCTAAAAACTGAATTTATAGCAAAGGAGTTCAACTTTTAACTCAATAGTTAAATTTTCAACAAAACAGTCAAGTTTTCAATCGAAAATATGAATTTTCTAACAAGATTAATAATTTCCATTAAAAAAAAAAAACACGAAATATCGAAAAATACATGAATTTTCAATTGAGGAAGACACATTTCGGCCAAAAATGAAATAGCGAAATGTTATGTTGAAAAAAAATTATTTGTTGCCAAAAGAACGAATTTTCGGAAAAATAGTTAAATTTTCATCGAAACCATTTTCAACTAAAATCAATCATCTTCAACCTAAAAACGGAATTTAGGCACAGGAGTTTAACTTTTAACTGAATAGTTGAATTTTCAACAAAATAGTTAAGTTCTCAATCGAAAAGATGAGTTTTCTAGCAAGATTATTAATTTTCAAAAAAAAAAAAAAACACGAAATATCGAAAAATACATGAATTTTCAATGAAGGAAGACACATTTCGGGCTAAAATGGAATAATTAAATGTTTTGTAGAAAAAAAAAAAAATTTTTCCAAACGGACGAAATTTCAAGAAAATAGTTACATTTTCACCCAACTCATTTTCGGCTAAGTAGTTGAATTTTCAACAAAATTGTTCAGTTTTTAAACAAAACGATGAAATTTGTAGCAAGATTATTAATTTTCCCCCCAAAAGAATAGCATGAAATATAATCAAAATGTATGAATTTTCCAACTAAGAAAGACGCATTTTGGCCAAAAATGAAATAGTTCAATGTTTTGTGAAAAAAAA